>VCHM03000038.1:0-120975 GCA_006182925.3 Reinhardtius hippoglossoides
GACAGGTGGAGAGAGGGAGACAGGTAGAGAGGGGGGAGACAGGAGACAGGTGGAGAGGGAGACAGGTGGAGAGAGGGGAGACAGGTAGAGAGGGGGAGACAGAGAGACAGGTAGAGAGGGGAGACAGGTAGAGAGAGGGGAGACAGGTGGAGAGAGGGGAGACAGGTAGAGAGGGGGAGACAGAGAGACAGGTGGAGAGGGGGGAGACAGAGAGACAGGTGGAGAGAGGGGAGACAGAGAGACAGGTAGAGAGGGGAGACAGGTAGAGAGAGGGGAGACAGGTGGAGAGAGGGGAGACAGGGTAGAGAGGGGGACAGAGAGACAGGTGGACAGTCAGACAGACAGAATGATGGAAACCATAGAAACAGTGTCACTAGTTAGAAGTGTTACTGTTAATTAGCCTTGTGGTTTTCATCTGTTGTATTTGTATTAAAGTCACAGTTAGTTACTGTTGGTTAGTTTTACTACCGGTTAGTTGGCATTGGTGTTAACCAACTAGCCAACTAACTAACTAACTAACTAACTAACCCTGTTTCTTGTCCTGGTTCAGAAACGATCTCGTGGTTTTCATCTGTTTGAGAAGATTTGCGAACACGTCAACTTGCTGGAGAGAGACTACTTCTGTCTGTCCTTCAGAGACGCAGACAACAACAAGGTCTGTCTGTCTGTGTGTCTGTCTGTGTGTCTGTCTGTCTGTGTGTCTGTCTGTCCACCTGTCTCTGTCTGTCTCTCTGTCTGTCTGTCCACCTGTCTCTGTCTGTCTCTCTGTCTGTCCACCTGTCTCTGTCTGTCTGTCTGTCCACCTGTCTCTGTCTGTCTCTCTGTCTGTCTCTCTGTCTGTCCACCTGTCTCTGTCTCTCTGTCTGTCCACCTGTCTCTGTCTGTCTCTCTGTCTGTCTCTCTGTCTGTCCACCTGTCTCTGTCTCTCTGTCTGTCCACCTGTCTCTCTGTCTGTCCACCTGTCTCTGTCTGTCTCTCTGTCTGTCTGTCTGACTGTCCACTTGTCTCTGTCTGTCTGTCTGTCTGTCTCTGTCTGTCTGTCTGACTGTCCACTTGTCTCTGTCTGTCTGTCCACGTGTCTCTTTGACCTTTGACCTGTCTTGTAGAACTGGTTGGATCCAGCGAAAGAGATGAAGAAGCAGGTCAGAGGTGAGTTTGATTCTGATTGGTCAGTTGTGGACAGTGAACTAGTTACCTGGTCACGTGTGTAGACTGATGAACTAGTTACCTGGTCACGTGTGTAGACTGATGAACTAGTTACCTGGTCACGTGTGTAGACTGATGAACTAGTTACCTGGTCACGTGTGTAGACTGATGAACTAGTTACCTGGTCACGTGTGTAGACTGATGAACTAGTTACCTGGTCACGTGTGTAGACTGATGAACTAGTTACCTGGTCACGTGTGTAGACTGATGAACTAGTTACCTGGTCACGTGTGTAGACTGATGAACTAGTTACCTGGTCACGTGTGTAGACTGATGAACTAGTTACCTGGTCACGTGTGTAGACTGATGAACTAGTTACCTGGTCACGTGTGTAGACTGATGAACTAGTTACTGGTCACGTGTAGATGATGACTAGTCGGAGTACTGATGAACTAGTTACCTGGTCACGTGTGTAGACTGATGAACTAGTTACCTGGTCACGTGTGTAGACTGATGAACTAGTTACCTGGTCACGTGTGTAGACTGATGAACTAGTTACCTGGTCACGTGTGTGAACTGCTTCCCTGCGTCTCGTCTCTCAGGTGTTCCCTGGAACTTCTCCTTTAATGTGAAGTTTTACCCTCCTGACCCCGCCCAGCTGTCTGAGGACATCACCAGGTAGGTTCACTAACCTGTCAATCAAACACTCACCGGTCCATCATCTCACCTGCTGTGGGCTGGGTTAGGGTGATGACTTCCTGTCTGTCTGCAGGTACTTCCTGTGTCTCCAGCTCAGACAGGACATCGTCTCTGGTCGTCTTCCTTGTTCGTTTGCGACTCACACTGTTCTTGGTTCCTACACCGTCCAATCAGAGCTCGGAGATTACGACCCCGGTACTGACCACCAGTCTATCTGATCTCTCTGTCTGTCTGTCTGTCTGTCTCTGACCTGTCTGTCTGTCTCTGACCTGTCTGTCTCTCTGACCTGTCTGTCTCTCTGTAGATGACTGTGGATCTAACTACGTCAGTGAACTTTGTTTTGCCCCAAATCAAACTAAAGAAATGGAAGAAAAGATCATTGAGCTGCACAAAACTCTCAGGTCCCACAAATATTCATTTATAAATATGAACATGAACCAGTTGAAACCAGTGTTTGTTATTTTAAATATCTGGATATTAGATTTTTAACATGAATATTAATATGAAGTATTAAACCCAGTGTTTGTTTTTAGAGGGATGACACCAGCTGAAGCTGAAATGAACTTCGTGGAAAACGTCAAGAAACTTTCAATGTACGGAGTTGACCTTCATCACGCGAGGGTACAACACACACACACACACACACACACACACACACACACACACACACACACACACACACACACACACACACACACACACACACGTTCTGACTCATCCGTAAACCAACACACTGTTTTGAAGTCCATTCAAGTATCACACACCAACTCAGTGATGAGAAGTTCAGGTGACGATGTAAACCAGTGATTTGAGTGAAGCCACTCATGTGTCACCAAGGCAGGAAAAGACTGAGTGACTGAGTGACTGACTGAGTGACTGACTGACTGACTGACTGACTGACTGGCTGACTGACTGACTGACTGACTGGACTGACTGGCTGACTGACTGACTGACTGACTGACTGACTGACTGACTGACTGACTGACTGACTGACTGACTGACTGACTGACTGACTGACTGACTGACTGACTGGCTGACTGACTGACTGACTGACTGACAGTTCTGCTGCTCAACAATCTGATGATACATGACCCATTTGCTGTCTACAATCAATTATTCTGTGTGTGTCCCTTATAACCACACCCCCTGCCCATTATAACCACACCCCCTGCCCCCCCCCCCCTGCATGGCTACATGTCCTAGTTTTTATTTTAGTCACTAATGACGGAAAAATCAAACGTCCAAAGAGGATTCTTAACCTGTGTGTGTGTGTGTGTGTGTGTGTGTGTGTGTGTGTGTGTGTGTGTCTGTGTTGTGTGTGTGTGTGTGTGTCTGTGTGTGTGTGTGTGTGTGTGTGTGTCTGTGTGTGTGTGTCTGTGTGTCTGTGTGTGTGTGTGTGTCTGTGTGTCTGTGTGTGTGTGTGTGTGTGTGTGTGTGTGTGTGTGTGTGTGTGTGTGTGTGTGTGGTGTGTGTGTGTGTGTGTGTGTGTGTGTGTGTGTGTGAGAGAGAGAGAGAGAGAGTAGTGATTTTTCCATCATGGTTATCATTGATTGAACAGTATCAATTCTGCAGAATCAGATCAGCAACAGATCTGTCCAACCTGGTCACACTGATCATGGATCTGATCAATAACTGTGTCACAATGAAGGATTTAAAATTCACTGCAAGTTTAAACAGAGTCGTTTAATTAAACCTGTTTGTGGTTGAGGACTCGTTAGCATTAGCATTAGCCTTAATGCTAACCCACTGTGAGAGGTTCAAAACACAAAAGAAGAAGAAAATTGTATTTAGATCAGATGTTCTTGTTCTTTTCATCTACTTTCTCTCTCTACCTGTGTGTGTGTGTGTGTGTGTGTGTGTGTGTGTGTGTGTGTGTGTGTGTGTGTGTGTGTGTGTGTGTGTGTGTGTGTGTGTGTGTGTGTGTGTGTGTGTGTGTGTGTGTGCGTGTGCATGTGTGTAGGACTCGGAGGGCGTGGCCATCATGCTGGGCGTGTGCAGTAGCGGCCTGCTCGTCTACAGAGACCGACTGAGGATCAACAGATTCTCGTGGCCGAAGATTCTGAAGATTTCGTACAAAAGAAACAACTTTTACATTAAGATCCGACCTGGAGAGGTGAGCGTCACGTCAACACCACAGAAGAAGAGTCCACGAATGATGTCATCGACGTCTGAGAGTCATGTGACTGGAAAACAAACCTTAGAAGTCACATGACTCTGAAACTAGTTGATTTACTTAATCCTTTGTCTTTGACTCTTTGAGTCTTCTTCGCTGACTCTATGACTCTGTGTATGTGACTCTGACTCTTTGTCTCTTTGTCTCTGATTCTTCTCTGACTCGTTTGTCTCTGTGTCTCTGTGTCTCTGTGTCTCTGTGTCTCCAGTTTGACCAGTTTGAGTCCACGATTGGTTTTAAGCTTTTTAACCACAGAGCAGCCAAGAGACTGTGGAAAGTCTGTGTGGAGAATCATTCCTTCTTCAGGTCAGTTGTGGTGCGTTTCAGGTCACGTTGTAACATGTGGTGCGTTTAAGGTCATGTTGGGATCGGACTCTCTCTCCCTCTCTCTCAGGTTGGTGTCTCCAGAGGAACCTCCTAAGAAATTTCTGTCTCTGGGTTCAAAGTTTCGTTACAGTGGTCGGACTCAGATTCAGAGTCGCAGAGCCAGCGCTCAGATCTCCAGACCTGCACCGAATTTCCCACGATGTGTCAGCAAGAGGAACATGTTGAGCCGCAGCCTGGACGGAGGTACTAATCATTCTACTCATGGTTCCAGGAAGAGGTGCTTCTCTGAAGAACTCATCTGAGTAAAAGTACTGAAGGACCTTGGTGTTACTACTGGTCTCTGTGGTAGAAGTACTGGTTCCAGTGATCTTAATTCTGCTCTTGGTAGTTGTAGTTTTAAGCCCAGCTGTAGTTCTAGTCCCGGTGGTAATAGTACTAGGTCCAGCTGTAGTAGTATAGTAGTAGTAAGTAACCCTAACAGTAGTACTGGAAGTGTTCCACTATTTGGGGATTATCAGGTAAACTGGTCCAGTTCTTTGTTCCTGTTTTTACTCGACAGTGACCTGAGTTCTTGATAATCCTCAGGCTCGAGGACCACGCCCACACCCTCTCTGATTGGCTCTCCAGCCATCACAGCTTTCCCCAAAGCCAACGGTGGTACACACACAGGTAGAGCTCGTTGACGCTGTTGGCTGAAGTCATACCGCAGTACTGCTCTGTGATTGGTCATAGCTCGGAATGCTTGTCTTCATTCAGCTTGTTGAAGAAGCTGCTTGCTGCATTCTGATTGGCTGAAAGACTCTGCTTCACTGAGATACTCATGGAATCAGTTGTTCTTTTCTGTCCAATCAGCTCTCAGCTCTGTTTCTGCTGATGTCATCACGTGTCATTGAACACGTGATCAGACAGAATGAAACCTCACAGTTTCTTCCACCAGGGGACGCCTGTCCCTGAAACAAACCATGGGGCGGGGCTAACGTATGGGATGGGGCGGGGCTTGAGTCGAAAACCTGTTGATGCCACAGGTTCATACGATTGTTTTCTTGCTTCTTAATTATTTTTTTATGATTTTCTTCCTCTGTACATTTCAGTTGTGAATGACTCTGACAAACATTTAGCTGGTGGACTCTGACCTCTACAGGAGGGGGGTGTGATTGCACATTGTTACTCTCTGAAGGTTAGCATTATTAGCATGACTTTAAACCATGCTAGCTTTGTGTTTGTAGTGATGTGTAGCTGCTACTGAACGTATCAACTACATTTCTGATTCATATGTTCGTCTATGATCCAGATCCAGTCAGAAACGGCAGCTGACTGCACTGTTAGCTTTGTTAGCTTTGTTAGCTTTGTTAGCATTGTGAGCCTGTGCACTGCCTTAGCTGAAAGCAGGGTATTGATTTCACCTGTGTGTGTGTGTGTGTGCGTTAGATCACATGAGTGGTAGATGGACACAGTGTGTATCTATAGTTTATAATTTGTGTGTGTATATTTATTGTATATATAGTAATAACATAGAGCGTGTGTGTATATACAGGAATACAAATTTGTATATGTGAATCCATAGTGAATATATCATTTTATATATAGTGTATTACTATATATACACAGGGTTTTGTAAAATATTGCTGAATATATATATATATATAGTAGCCTAATATAGGGGTGTGAAGGGTTTGTCTCATCTTTTCGTGAACTTTGCTAACATTTAATTTGAATACTTTTGTTAGCATTAACAGGTTTCTTAGCTTAGTTAGCATTGTTAGATGAGTTATTATTATGAATTTTGTTAGCATTGTTAGCATTGCTTGTGTGGACCAGTGTGATGTAGTCATAACGGTCACAGTCTTGCACTTCTGAATGCTGATTGGCTGACTAGCCCACACTTCTGTGCATGTATCCTGAGCTCTCATTGGCTGAGTATGCCGTTGCTGTGGCAACGAGCTTCGAGTCATGCTTCACTGTTAATGAACATGAGGATTGATTGGCTGAGTTGTCACTGTGGTTACCGCTGCTGATTGTGTGTGTGTGTTGTGTGTGTGTCTGTGTGTGTGTGTGTGTGTGTGTGTGTGTGTGTGTGTGTGTGTGTGTGTGTGTGTGTGTGTGTGTGTGTGTGTGTGTGTGTGTGTGTGTGTGTGTGTGTAGATATGGGTACAGGATTGTATGCAGCATCTAAATCCATAGCTGTCAGTGACCTCATCACCATGGTAACACCTGAGAGGAGGACAGAGGAGAGGGAGCAAGGTAAACAACCAATCAGAGGAGACATAATAGATCAGCTGATCGATGCTGTGAGATAACGTCCTGTCTGTCTCTCGTAGAGGACGAGGTGCTCGTGGTGGAGGAGGTGGTGCAAGAAGTGATGGAGGAAGACGAGGAGACAAGAGCAACGGACATTTCTCCTCCTACTCCTCACAAACAGGAAACCAAGGTAACAAACACCTGTCTCACCTGTCTCACCTGTCTCACCTGTCTCACCTGTCTCACATGTCTCACCTGTGGAGCAGGTTAATCTGTCTCACCTGTCTCACCTGTGGAGCAGGTTAATGAGTCTCACCTGTCTCACCTGTCTCACCTGTCTCACCTGTGGAGCAGGTTAATGAGTCTCACATGTCTCACCTGTCTCACATGTCTCACCTGTCTCACCTGTGGAGCAGGTTAATGAGTCTCACCTGTCTCACCTGTCTCACCTGTCTCACCTGTCTTGTTTGTGTTCAGACGGAGTTGACTGACACTATGGACGGAGACCTGACGGCCACTGAGGTAAATGTTCCCACTAAGAGACAGACAGTTTTAAACTGTGGGGATGACACTAACCTGTCTATCTGTCTATCTGCCTATCTGCCTGTCTGTCTCTCTGATAGTCTGATCAGGATGAAGATTTGAAAACTCAGGTAAATACAACTTTTAACTCTAGATTTTAACAATTTTTAAATGATCTGCTTGTTGTTACAATGTTCACCTGTCCCCCCCACCTGTCCTCCCCTCTGTCCCCCCACCTGTCCTCCCCTCTGTCCCTCCACCTGTCCTCCCCTCTGTCTCCCCATGTCCCCCCACCTGTCCTCCTCTCTGTCCTCCCCTCTGTCCTCCCCTCTGTCTCCCCCTGTCTTCTCACCCGTGCTCCTACCTGTGTGTCCTCAGGAGACATTGAGTCCTGAAGATGTCCAGAAACCTCAGAGCACCATCAGCGCGCTCAGGCGCTCCTTCTTAGAGGGGGGGGGAGCCGGGGGGGTGACTGAGTGGGAGAGACGTCTCGCTGCGTCGCCGCTCCGAAGAATGGACGACGCTCCGATGATCGAACCCCTGGAGCCAGACGAGGTGAGAGCGAAGACACAGGAAATAAAACATAAACAAACTGTCTGTCTGTCTGAAACTGTCTGTCTGTCTCTTAGCCCCTCCCACTGGACAGCAGCTCCTCAGAGGTAGGTCGACAGAGCTGTCAATCACTAACTTTATCTTTTTAGAGCTTTTACACAACATAAAATGAATTTTTTCTTCACAAGTTTGTTTCATACTAGACTGTTCTGTAGTAGCCCCGACTGGACAAACTGAAGCTACCACAGGTTCTCTCTCATGTTTGGAAGGGGGGGGGGTGTTCAGCTGCAACATGACACTTCACCACTAGATGTCACTACTTTCTACACACTGCAACTTAAAAAACTGAAAACTTTATTAAAACTGTCAGAGTACCGTAAATTGTGTGCGTATCTACCGTTATAAATAAAGTTGTTTTTTAAGTGGAGGCAGATTTTCTCCACATAGTGGTCTCCTTTCCTAGCTCCTTTCCTAACTCCTTATGGCTTCTCCTTCACATCTTTTCTTGACCCTGTGATGTATTCCATCGAGGTCAAGGAATAGTGGTTAGGAAAGGAGATTATCAGACTTGACGAACGCAGCCCACGTTTCATGCAACAAATTACCCAGAAGTCTGTTCTGCAAAAGGATGTGATGTCACTGAACCTGAACAGTTTACTGGAAACGTAACGTAACCGTATCTTTGCTGATGTCACTGTCATTGGTTAATTAGTTTGTGTATGTTTGATGTTGCTCACCTGTGCGCTCCAGGAGGGCGGGGTCATAACAAACCAACAATCCCCTCAGCCAATCAAAGAGAAGAGTTACACTGTGGGGCGGAGCTACGACACCACCTCGGGCAGGACTGTCACCATGACATCTAAGGATAATAGCTCTGATGTTGCCATGACACCGAGCATTGAGATGGACAGGCACGTCCGAGTCATTCCACTTTCCACTGCTGATGATGTCATCACAGGGGGGTCGCTGACGACCATTTGTGAGGTGAAGACGCCGATCTCACCGTCGGAGTCCCTGTCCACCGTCTGTGCCGTCATTAGTGAGACTGGAGGAAGTGGGGTCAGAGCGCTGGACCCCCGAGGGGCTGTAGGCTTGGAGACGACCCCCCTCCTCCATCCCAAATCACCTGTGGGCGAGCTGGACCTCAGTCCTGCCACCAGCAGGAGGTCTCCCTCCACGGCCAGAGTGGTACGCTAATTGGCTGGTTGGTGATTGTCATGGAAACAAGCATGAGGAGTAAACACCGTGTCCTCGCAGCGACACGTTAACCATGCTGGTGCGTGTCTGTTCAAACTTAACACCTCAGCTCCGTGAAACTGCAGGAGCCCGACGACCGGGTCACGTTAATAACATGGATCCTTTTTTAGAACCCGAATCTGTAATAATCTACAACAATATCACTTTAAGTACAGCAGGGGGCAGTGTGGAGCTGCAGTGAGTCCAGCAGGGGGCAGTGTGGAGCTGCAGTGAGTCCAGCAGGGGGCAGTCAGCAGGGGCAGTGTGGAGCTGCAGTGAGTCCAACAGGGGGCAGTGTGGAGCTGCAGTGAGTCCAGCAGGGGGCAGTGTGGAGCTGTATTGAGTCCAGCAGGGGGAAGTGTGTGCGCAGTGAGTCCACCAGGGGGCAGTGTGGAGCTGTATTGAGTCCAGCAGGGGGCAGTCAGCAGGGGGCAGTGTGGAGCTGTACTGAGTCCAGCAGGGGGCAGTGTGGAGCTGTACTGAGTCCAGCAGGGGGCAGTCAGCAGGGGGCAGTGTGGAGCTGCAGTGTTCAGTTTAAACTCTCTGCTTCCTCCTTCACTTCCTTCAGACACCATTTTGTTTCTTCTTTGATCACAATGGTGGACACTTAACAGCTGATTTGTGATTTATATTTTTTTACCCAGAATTCTGGTGGTTTTTGATTTGTGCCCGGGGCCTATTTCTGTTCTGAACAGTCTTTACTTCCTGTCACTGGACCCTTCATTTGATTGGTTACTTGTTTTTTATCCTCATTTGAACCACGATTTTTTTGGCAACCTCTGTTTCAGTTTATTTATTATATAATAATATAAAATATGATATTATATGATATGATATGATATTATCAACTAACTAATAATAAATCTACGCCTGCCCCTTATAACCACACCCCCTGCCCCCCCCCCTGCATGGCTACATGTCCTAGTTTTTATTTTAGTCACTAATGACGGAAAAATCAAACGTCCAAAGATGATTCTTAACCTGAGTTTGTGTGTGTGTGTGTGTGTGTGTGTGGCGCTTGTGTGTGTGTGTGTGCGCGCACAGCCTATACCTACATTTGATGAAATGTCTCCTGAACTAAATGCTCTGCTGAAGTCGGACAGAGATCAAGAAACCTTTAGAGAACACAACCTGCTGAAGGTAGCTGTCTGTCTCCCTGTCTGTCTGTCTCCCTGTCTGTCTCTTTCTGTCTGTCTCTCTCTTTCTGTCTGTCTCTGTCTGTCTGTCTCTCTTTCTGTCTCCCTGTCTGTCTCTCTCTGGCTGTCTCTCTGTCTGTCTCTCTCTCTTTCTGTCTCTCTCTCTCTCTCTCTGTCTCTTCTCTCTTCTCTCTCTCTCTCTCTTCTCTCTCTCTTCTCTCTCTCTCTCCTCGTCTTCTCGTCTCTCTGTCTTCTTCTCTGTCTTCTCTCTTTCTGTCTCTCTGTCTGTCTCTTCTCTCTTCTCTCTCTCTCTCGTCTTCTCTCTGTCGTCTGTATTGTCATGTTGTTTCTCTTCTATCTCGCCTGCCCTTCTCCCTCTGCCCTCTCCCCTGCATCTACTGTCCTATCTTTTTGTCCTATACATCCGTCATGATTCTTCTGGTTGTGTGTCTGTCTCGTGTGTGTTGCGCTTGTCGTGGTGTCCCTCCTCTATACCTCTTTTAATGTCTCCTGACTAATGCTCTGCTGTCGGCAGATCAAGTAACCTTTGACCACTGCTAAGTACTGTCTGTCTCCCTGTCTGTCTGTCTCCCTGTCGTCTCTCTCTCTCTTCTCTCTTCTGTCTCTTCTCTGTCTCTTCTCTCTCTCTCTGTTCTCTGTCTGTCTCTCTCTCTTGTCTCTCTCTCTCTGTCTCTCTGTCTCTCTCCTCTTGTCTCTCTCTCTCTCTGTCTCCTCTTCTCTCTGTCTCTCTCTGTCTCTCTGTCTTCTCTCTTTCTCGTCTCTCTCTGTCTCTCTCTGTCTCTCTCTCTCTCTCTGTCTCTCTGTCTTCTCCTGTCTGTCTCTCTGTCTCTCTCTGTCTTCTCTCTGTCTCGTCTTTCTCGTCTCCTCTCTCTCTCGTCTGTCTCTCTGTCTTCTCTCTTCTCTCTCTCTCTCTCTCCTTCTCTCTCGTCTCTGCTCCTCTTCTCCTCCTCTCTCTCTCTTCTCTTCTCTCTCTCTCTCTCTCTCTGCTCCCTGTCTCTCTTTTCTGTCCCTGTCTCCGTCTTCTCTCTGTCTCCTGTCCTCTCTCTGTCCTCTGTCCCTCTGTCCGTCCTCTGTCTTGTCGTCCCTCTGTCTCCGTCTCTTCTGCTCTGTCCCCTCTGTCCTTCCTCGTCTCTCCTGTCTCTCTCTTCCCTGCTGTCCCTCTGTCCCCTGTCTCTCCTCTCTCTGTCTGTCTTCTCTCTCTGTCCTTGTCTCTCTTGTCCTGTCCCTGTCCCTCCTCTGTCCCCTCTCTCTGTCCCCTGTCTCTCTGTCCTCCTGTCTCTCTCTGTCCCTCGTCTCCCCTGTCTCCTGTCCCTGTCCCCTGTCCGTCTTCTGTCTGCTCTGTCCCTGTCTCCTGTCTCTCTGTCCCTGTCTCGTCGTGGTCAGGTAACGATCTGAATGTCTTTGTGTTTCAGACGTCGGAGAAAGTGGAGACACTCCTCTTGATGACACAATCACATGACCCGGACCAGCCATTGGTGGACCAGGTAGCATAGGAAGTGTTGTAGGCCCGCCCCCTAGTAACCCTCCGCCCCCTCCCCAGGAGGCTGATGTCATGCATACTAATGATGTCATAGACGGATGGGCCAGTGATGATGACAATGCTAACCAGGCTAAAAGTCCCGTAGATAAGCCTGATGAGTATTTCAGCGATGATGATGCTAGTAGCCAAATTAGCGATGCAGATGCTAGCGAGGCTAGCGAAGATACTATCAGTGTGTTAGCGCGGGCAGCAGTAGAGGAGGCTATGGAGGCTGCTGTCATACAGGCTCAGAGCCTAGATGCTAGCAATGCTAATCAGGATAGCATGAATGCTAACTTAATGGCTAGCTACGGTGAGCAGGAGATAAGTAGTACGGAGGTGAACAACAGCCCTGAGACCAGACCTCGGGATCGACCTGCTGGGGGATTGTCTCAACGTTACCATAGCAACGAGGACTCAGACAACTCTGAAGACAAAGCCGAGCGGAGGTTCAGTGAAAACTCCCCTCCACTCTCTTTACTCCGCCCAACTCCACGGCCCAATCAGAGGCAGCCGTCCCACCATAGTGACGATGATGACGAAGAACCTAAACCTCTGCAGGAGGTAACACCTGAGACCAGTGACCACGCCCCTAGAAGCTGTGACCCCACCCCTCTGACCTCTCATCCATTAAACCAGTGACCCCCGCCCCCCCTCAGATTCCTCTCCCAGTAGAAGCTGTGACCTCGCCCCTCGGGTTCATCCCCCCATTTTCCTGCCGGCAGATTGTTGTTAAATCAGTCTTTGAATATGTATAAAAATATGTTTCATGTTTTATAAATATATGTATGTATATACTGTATAATGTGTTATATGTTTCAGGAGATCCCAGTAATGAGGAAGACTCTCACGTATGAAGCTCCAGGGGTGAGTACAATCTAAGTTTATCTTTAATTATAATTATTATTATTATTATTATTATCATAATTACTATTTCTTATCTATGAAATAAAACATGGAATAAGTGATTGAATTCATTTTGTTAATACATTTTATGAACTGACATTAACACAAACTAACAACTAAAAACAATCAAATCTAACTTCAGAGTATTGATTCTTATTGGTTGATCTTAATGTGTCAGAGCCGAGTGGAGTCTGATGTTCCTGCAGGACGAATTCTGAGCTCGCAGACGTTCACCGCAGAGACGTCTCACACCAGCACCACCACACACATCACCAAGGTAACACGGCACCACGGTAACACACACATCACCAAGGTAACACGTCACCACGGTAACACACACATCACCAAGGTAACACGGCACCACGGTAACACACACATCACCACGGTAACACACATCACCAAGGTAACACGTCACCACGGTAACACACACGTCACCACGGTAACACGGCACCACGGTAACACACATCACCAAGGTAACACGTCACCACGGTAACACACACGTCACCACGGTAACACGTCACCATGGTAACACACACATCACCAAGGTAACACGGCACCACGGTAACACACACATCACCAAGGTAACACGTCACCACGGTAACACACACATCACCAAGGTAACACGGCACCACGGTAACACACACATCACCACGGTAACACACATCACCAAGGTAACACGTCACCACGGTAACACACACGTCACCACGGTAACACGGCACCACGGTAACACACATCACCAAGGTAACACGTCACCACGGTAACACACACGTCACCACGGTAACACGTCACCATGGTAACACACACATCACCAAGGTAACACGGCACCACGGTAACACACGCGTCACCACGGTAACACGTCACCACGGTAACACACACATCACCACTGTAACACGTCACCACGGTAACACACACATCACCACGGTAACACACACATCACCACGGTAACACATCACCACGGTAACACACACATCACCAAGGTAACACGGCACCACGGTAACACACACATCACCACGGTAACACACACATCACCACGGTAACACGTCACCACGGTAACACACACATCACCACGGTAACACACACATCACCACGGTAACACGTCACCACGGTAACACACACATCACAGAAAGATGAGAAAATGAGAAGAACCATTTTCTCTTTTTTTCTCTTCAGACAGTAAAAGGAGGAATTTCAGAAACAAGAATCGAGAAAAGAATCGTGATTTCTGGAGACACCGAGATCGACCCCGACGAGGTAACGTTTGAAACGATGCTGAGCAGCTTCAGTCTGAACCCGATCTTCTGTCAGGAGCACGTTGATCCATCAATGAGTTTAAATCAGTTGCTTTCTGTCGGATCAGAAATCAGGTCTGTGATTGTGTTTTAATATTTCTGCAGCTTTATTTAATATGTGGTGTAACTGTGGTGTTGAGAGTAAAAAACTGACATCATCCTGTTTTATTTTTAGAAATCTGTGGTTCTTATTGTTTTAAAATTATTTAATGATTTAAAAGATCAATAAAAAAAACATCTTTAATTGCCAGTTCAGCCAATCACAACAAATCCAAGATCTGGATTAACAAACTCAAACCTTGGACCATTAAATAGCTGGATCTTAATCCGGACCTGAACCTGGACCAGGTCTCACCCTCATGTCTTTCCTGAAGGCCCTGGCTGCGGCGCTAAGTGAAGCTCGGCGGCAGCATCCTGAGCTGTCCGTCACACGAGTCGTCGTCCATAAAGAAACTGAAGTGTCTCCTGATCATGTGATTGATTAATGACATCACAGGTAACAGGAAAGCCTGTCCTCACAGGTGGATGCTGATTGGCTGATTGGTGCATGGCGCATTCTGGCTTCTGTTTGTGTTCCAATAGAATTTCATCAGGAGCTCGCATCTCATTGGCTCCAGGAAAACACACACACACACACACACACACATAGCAAATAGAGCGACTACTATTATAACGTCTCTGGTTCAGGAAGTCAATTTCTCGTTCATTTTCTCTGTTGCCGTTTCAGAAAATCATTTAAAAAAGTTAAAAAATTCAGAGTAAATAGAAAATATAGGAAAATGCAAAAGAAGACAAAGCTACAAGACTGTGTCTGTAATTATTTGAAGAGTGAAGAAACTACACATCCCATAATCCAACTATTTCCAGCTGCTCCTTCTTGTCTCTAAATATCCACAGCGTGTTAGACAGAGAAACCATGAGTCAGTCGGAGGTGGACACGGAACCATCCGGTCACGGCCGGCTGTAGTAAACGTCTCCATGGTAACGGAGCTCCACCAATCGAAGACGTAGCTATTACGCTGAGGATTGTTGATATCTTATGGAATTAGGCTTCTACTGGAGAAGATAACAATCTGGTAGTTTGCGGTCAGTCAACCGCGGATGGTTCAAATGTTGTTGTTGTTATTATTAATATTACTATTATTGTTACTATTATTACCTCTGCCAATGAGGTTGTGTTTACGCCTGTTTGTTTGTTTATCAGCAGTAACACTGTTGACAGATGATGCCCCCCCCCAACCTCCATCGGTGCTATGCTTTCATCCTATGCTAACATGCTATGCTGACATGCTATGCTAACATGCTATGCTGACATGCCTCCAGCCGTGCTATGCTAACAAGCTGTGCTAACATTCACCACTATTATTACAATTGAAAAGTCCATGGTTTCTGAACTCAGGTTGACACTGTTGACAATAACATGCAACACTATGCTAACATCCAGGACCAGGCTTTGAAACAAGCTGTGCTAAGCTAACATGCTAATGAGCATGGGCATGCAATTCTCCAGGATGCTCATAGAGCATTGCTCCCTCTGGTGGCCACATTCAGGTTTACTCGATACAAGTTCACTGATTGGATCAACGTCACAGCAGACAATCGAAATTATTTAAAGTAAAAATCTTCCTTTATTATTTCGGATCCTGTGAGAATGTGTCGACTAGACGACAAACAAAGATGTTTTCATGTTCAACGGCTGCATCTGTTTCTCTTTCAGGACTGATTCCTGAGGCCTCTGCTGCATTGTGGGAGATGTAGTCCAGACAACAGAAAAACTGTTTGCAGCAGCAACACGCACGCACGCACACACACACACACAACCACACAACCACACAGCCTGACTGGTGGCTGAGTTAGCTTCAGTTAGCATAAGCATTAGCTAGTATGATTAGATTTAGTTGAGATGAAACAGAACCTGTGAGAGACACAAGGGGGCGCTGCTGTGGTGCCATCAGCACATTCCCATGGCAACCAGACAACCTGCCCCATTTGACTTCTTATTAGCCCCGCCCACACACACCTCTGATAGGTTGAAGCAGACACCTGATGGGAATGTTGATGAATGTTTGCTCCTGATTGGACGATGGAAGATCAGCTGGCTGTTACATGTCTCACCTGCAAGGAACTGGATCTTTTATTCTGACAGTCTGATGCCAGCTGTTTCCTGTCTGAAATGTAACATAGCATGAAAGCTAGCTTTATACCAAATGCAACAGTAATATGCCATTATGCCATCCCTGTTATGAATTATTTCTGTCATGTTATGTTTATTTATTAAGTTATTTATTGGTATTACACACTCACCACTCCCCCTGGTGTTAGGTTACAGAATAGCCACTTCTCCTGGTGTCAGGCTACAAATGAACCCCACCCCCCCCCCACACCCCCACCCCCACACATCATGTTTTACTTTATGATCAAAACTGTCTTCACCCACAAAAATTAAATAAAATTTAAATAAAAAAAACAGGCGTTGTCTTTTTTTGAACATATAATATAAAATTAAATGAATAACGTATAATTAAGCTATAAAACACTGACTCGACCTTTAGGTTTCCAGAAGATGTTAACGGAAATCCATCGTTATAATTAATCTAATTATATCTGTTTGATTTCATCACATCGAGTTAATTCATAATTCTGTTTTCTAGAAACTCGTTAAAGTTTGAATGTGTGTGAAAACTTGGAATAGAAATTTGACAATTGAATAAAACAATTTTAGATCAACTTTATTGATTCAGAGTTAAAGTTACAGAAACAGAGAGATAAAAAGAATCAGCTGCTAAACGCCAAGATCAATGAGATCAGACTGTGGACCAATCACAGCCAAGCGGCGCTTCGCTAGACAACAGGACACGAGTTAGGTGTGACACCCAACAGGAAGTGGGCGGAGCTCAGGTCCAGGCCGTTGCTCAGGTGAGACTTGATGAGCTGGAGGTTCCTGAGACAACCTTTAAACCTGGAGCTGCTCGACAGGCAGTTCTGTCTCACTCCCACTGTAAGAGAGAGAGACAGGTCAGACAGACAGGTCACAGGGAGAGAGACAGACATGTCAGGGAGAGAGAGACAGGTAAGAGACAGACATGTCACAGAGAGAGACAGACATGTCAGGGAGAGAGACAGGTCAGACAGACAGGTCACAGGGAGAGAGAGACAGGTAAGAGACAGACATGTCACAGAGAGAGACAGGTAAGAGACAGAGAGGTCAGACAGACATGTCACAGAGAGTGAGACAGGTAAGAGACAGACAGGTCAGACAGACATGTCACAGAGAGAGAGAGACAGGTAAGAGACAGACATGTCACAGAGAGAGACAGGTAAGAGACAGAGAGGTCAGACAGACATGTCACAGAGAGAGACAGGTAAGAGACAGACATGTCACAGAGAGAGACAGGTAAGAGACAGAGAGGTCAGACAGACAGGTCACAGGGAGAGAGAGACAGGTCAGACAGACATGTCACAGAGAGAGAGACGGTAAGAGACAGACATGTCAGACAGATCAGACAGATCAGACAGACAGGTCACAGGGAGAGACAGACATGTCAGGGAGAGAGAGACAGGTAAATGACAGACATGTCCCAGAGAGAGACAGGTAAGAGACAGAGAGGTCAGACAGACATGTCACAGGGAGAGAGAGACAGGTAAGAGACAGACATGTCAATGAGTGAGACAGGTAAGAGACAGACAGGTCAGACAGACATGTCACAGGGAGAGAGAGACAGGTAAGAGACAGAGAGGTCAGACAGACATGTCACAGGGAGAGAGAGACAGGTAAGAGACAGACATGTCACAGAGAGAGAGACAGGTAAGAGACAGAGAGGTCAGACAGACATGTCACAGGGAGAGAGAGACAGGTAAGAGACAGACAGGTCAGACAGACATGTCACAGGGAGAGAGAGACAGGTAAGAGACAGACATGTCAATGAGTGAGACAGGTAAGAGACAGACAGGTCAGACAGACATGTCACAGGGAGAGAGAGACAGGTAAGAGACAGAGAGGTCAGACAGACATGTCACAGGGAGAGAGAGACAGGTAAGAGACAGACATGTCACAGAGAGAGAGACAGGTAAGAGACAGAGAGGTCAGACAGACATGTCACAGGGAGAGAGAGACAGGTAAGAGACAGACAGGTCAGACAGACATGTCACAGGGAGAGAGAGACAGGTAAGAGACAGACAGGTGGGAGCGTCTCACCTGGATACCCTCCCACGTAGATGGGGTTGTTGGTCTCTGCTGAGGTGGATTGTGGGTAGGGGTTAGGAGTGGTGTAACTCCGCCCATCTACATTCAGACTCAGGCTGTGTTTGGTTTTTCTGGCCAGCAGGCGGTGCCAGCGTCCGTCACACAAGCCCTGACCAATCGAGCGCACAGACACTCGTCCCGCCCCGTTATTTACATTAAACACCACCTTAGAAAAAACAGAATGACAGTGAGAATGGGAAGACCATATATTTCTTTATTTATAAAGGAGGAACATTCATCAAGAATTTGTGCAGATTATTTGACTGGTTGTTAAAGGGGGCGTGAACTTCACTATGTGACGTATATGGTTCCTAGTTTTTATTTTTGCTCGGGGGTGTGGCTTAATGGACAGCAGGTGGGGCCAAGGTCAACAGACCAGTGACTCTTCATCTGTCTGGAGACTCACCTGTCCGTTCACCATCTCCAGTCCAATGGCGTCGACCTTCGCACTGCTGATTCCCAGAAATACTCCTTCTGATTGGCTCGTTCGAAACTCCAGAGATACTGACACATCCGAACCAACTTTATACCCATCATGCACTGCACACACAGACACACACACATGTTAACAGTCTGATCAGACATGACGACGTGAAAGCAGGTGTTTCCTTTATGGACTCACTGAGGATGGCGTAGCCGCTGCCATTAAAGTAACTTCCTGTCTGGTCTTTGGTGAAACAGGAAGTGACATCATCCTGTGAGGCTGGTTTGGTCAGATCCAACATGGCTCCGTTCAGACTGACTGAGCGAATGCACCCTTGTAAACTGCTGCTGACCTGAGGGACAGACAGGTGGACAGACATGTTATGTATCTCTTATATAAACCATGTTACATGTATGTTATATACTGTATGTTGTACATGTTACATGTTTACGTTTGCAGCTGCAGGGATTTGATCATTCGTCAGTTTGAATGTTGGCTGATCAGTTTGTTCGTGATCGCGATCATTTGATCGTTTAGAAAATAGATCTGATGAAAACTTAACGCAGCCGATAATTTTCCAGTGAACTCCCTTTTTACAACTCACTCCAATCACATCCATTGATTGATCAAATATTAGATGAATGAAAACCAATGAGTCCAGGTTACATTTGATGTTGTGATCAAATTTAAATGTGAGTATTTATTGCCGTACGTTGATCCTCCTGCTGGTGTATGCGTGTGGTAGTCCTCCCAGGTACAGCGTGTTGTCCACGTCCAGCTGGTTTCCTTTAACTGTCACAGACTCCAGACTCGAACCATCGACTGACAGCGACACTGAGCGCCGGCTGAGCTCAGCACTCACCTGAGAGACAGACGGGTAAACATGATCAGAACTTTTAAACATGATCCACAAACATCGTGTCACATCATCACCTGGGATGTTATTTCTGTCGCATGTGAATGAAAAGTGTTTAACAAACAGGAAACATTTAGAGGCGTTAGTTATTTTGGTGACATCACAGTTTCATGTTTGTGTTCAGTGTGTTTTTGAACGCACAGCGTGCCAGTCTCCGTCGTTAATGGCAACAGACGAGGTGACAGAGGCGGGGCCTTTTCCCAGGTCAGCTGACATCATCAGTCTCCCTCCCATCAGTCTGACAACGATGAAGTCTGTGTGTTTGGAGTCCGAGAGTAGAACGATCAAACCGTCGGCAGCCCGGCTTCGCACCGACAACCTCACAGAGATGCTGTGGGAGAGGAGGGGAGACGGCATAGAGGACACACACACACACACACACACACACACACACACACACACACACACACACACACACACACACACACACACACACACACACACACACACAGTCAGGGATTCATTCTGAGACCATCAGAGACCAGCCCCCCTGCTTGTCGTGGAGACTCACCTCTTCCTCACGGTGTTGGGGTTGATGACGAAGGTCATGTGACTGTGTCTGGACGAACCAAACTGAGCCGCTGACGACAGGAAACTCGGCTCAGCCTCCGACACACACTGCGTCACACAGAAATCAGTTATCGTTAACACGTACGAACCAATATCGATAATCACTCACCGATTATCAATACCTATCATCAGTTATTACCTAACCAATGAAAGACAGATAACCCTGAATAGTCCATAATAATTTTGATAAATGATCAAAGATTTAAGAATAACCAACAAGAGTTGAATTAGTCACAATTAATAAACCTCATTACTCAATAAAATTGGTAAGTGGGATATTTAGTAATCAATAATGTGAATAATCAACAGTCAAAAATAAATGTTGATTATCTTGTTCAGTTATGTGTAATAAACGTTTTTATTACCGTGAGCACTCCAGGTGTCAGGGCACTCAGATATGTGGGCGTGGCTACATATACGTGGGTGGGGTCTGGAGTTGGTTCTACATCCTGGTCCTCAGGAAGCACCGCCCCAACCCTCTTCTGCAACAGACAGCTGTCAAGCTCCACCCCCTCATACCTCACAGCTCCTGATAGGTCGACAAGTCTACGGAACGAAAACAGTTCACCAATCAGAGACAAAGAAAGCTACGTGCGTGTGTGTGTGTGTGTGTGTGTGTGTGTGTGTGTGTGTGTGTGTGTGTGTGTGTGTGTGTGTGTGTGTGTGTGTGTGTGTGTGTGTGTGAGAGAGTGTGTGTGTGGTAGACTTACGCTCCGCCCACCACCAGGTCTTGGATGCAGCCTCTGAACGACCTGGATAAATCTTGTAATCTGATTGGTAGATGGGAATCCTCTGCTGAGGGCAGCCCACCAATGAAGAAGGAGGCAGGAGACAGACGAGGAAATCCGCCTGGCAACAGAGGGACTGACTTCAGGTGATCTTCGTCCACCTGCACGGACAGAGACCTGAGGACAGACAGGTGAGACAGGTGTCGGGTGAGACAGGTGTGTTAGGTGAGACAGGTGTGTTAGGTGAGACAGGTGTCGGGTGAGACAGGTGTGTTAGGTGGGGCAGGTGTGTGTTTCTATGGTAACACGTACTTCTTGTTGATGGTGATAATCACAGAGTGTTTTTCTCCGTCACCAAATGATCCGTCCGGTTTCATCACTTTCACCTTCCGGGTGGCCCCGCCCACTTCGCCAAGCTCCGCCTCCAAGGTGCCTAAGACCAGGTGAGCACACAGGAAGTACTGCGGGCGCACACACACACACACACACACACACACACACACACACACACACACACACAGAGGTTACGGTGATCAACATCACATGCTGGTGAATACGTCCACACATACATGTGTCACGTGACCTCACCTGTTTGTGCAAGCGATCGTCACTAAGGGCAGCCAGCAGGACTCCTGATTGGTTGTTGGAAGAGAAGGAGAAGAGAAGCTCCGCCTCTTGACTAAATGATGGAGGAGAGATCTGAACGAAGCCTCCGGACAGAACCGACACACTCCGCACCGCCTGTGAGATAATCAATCAGTGTGATCAATCAATGATGGATCAGCGATCGGATCACCTGACCTGCGTGAGCAGTATTTACTGTTACCTCGAGTACGCAGCCCTTCCTGACGCCATATGCGTCTCTCAGCAGGTCGAAGTTGGAGCGAGCGATCTCCACGTTCTTTATACAGCCGACGTACGACCTGGACACCACCTGTCGCCTAGCAACCATACAAAGACAGACAGGTGAGTTAAGACACGCCCATCCTGTGATCACGCCTTGTCCTCACTGGTGACATCATTACCTTGCATGTCTCTCTGGTGTTTTATTTATGAATTTATGAATCTGCAAAGATCATGTGATTAAATAATACATTTTTACTATTAATTATATTCTATTTATAATGAATGTTTTCCCATCCTCATTAATAAAGTATTAACTCAAAGTAGTTTGTTTGGTTAATCTGTGATGATGTCATTTCAGATCAGCATCCAATCACCAGCTGACTTCAGATGAAGAGGCGTGGCATCATACTCAAGGGGCGGGACACAGGAAACCACAAACTCACCTTATTGGTCGGGAGGCAGGAAGTCCTCCGATGTAGATCGGGTCGAGGTCAGAGCGGTTAAGGTCGGAGGCAATCCCTGGAGACTCCGCCTCCAACACTTCCTTCTCTGATGATTGGTCGGCAGCCATGATTGACAGGTAACCTGCAGGCACCAGGTAACTGTGAGAAACCGCCTCAGACCCCCCCAACACACTCACTACTTAAATGACGTCATAGCAACATGCAGTCGCACCTTTGCGTTTGTTCCTCTGCAGCGTGATCTTGTACCACACTCCTGTGTTGTACTTCCTGTTGGACGTCAGGATCAGAACGCCTGAACCGAGGTCAAAGGTTAGACGGACACGCCCCTCCACCAGCTCAATGGACAGGAAGTCTCTCTGCAGGAGACACGAAGGAGGTCATGTCTATGCTTCTTTTCACAATAAGAGCTTCAATAAAAGTCTTGAGTGTGTCGTACCGTGTTGTTAGAAGCCAGGTAGAGCAGTAATCCGCCCGGCGACAGAGTTTTAAACTGAAACACGATCGACGTGGACGTCGCACGCAGAGATTTCTGGACCAATGAGAATCCAGATCCATCAAAGTGGAAGGACGTCTCCTCCGTCTGAGGACTGAGAGAGTTGTATTTGTTGATCATACATGTGTTTGTTGATCATACATGTGTTGTGTTGATCATACATGTGTTGTGTTGATCATACATGAGTTGTGTTGATCATACATGAGTTGTGTTGATCATACATGTGTTGTGTTGATCATACATGAGTTTGGTTGATCATACATGAGTTGTGTTGATCATACATGTGTTGTGTTGATCATACATGAGTTGTGTTGATCATACAGGGGTTTGTGTTGATCATACATGTGTTGTTTGATCATACATGAGTTTGTGTTGATCATACATGTGTTGTGTTGATCATACATGAGTTGTGTTGATCATACATGAGTTGTGTTGATCATAATTGTTGTGTTGATCATACTAAAGTTTGTGTTGATCATACATGAGTGTGTGTTGATCATACATGAGATTGTGTTGATCATACATGAGTTGTGTTGACATACATGAGTTGTGTTGATCATACAGTTGTTGTTGATCAACATGAGTTTGTTGATCATACATGAGTTGTGTTGATCATACAGAGTTGTGTTGATCATACATGTGTTGTGTTGATCATACATGTAGTTGTGTTGATCATACATGAGTGTGTGTTGATCATACATGGTTGTGTTGATCATACATGAGTTGGTTGATCATACATGTAGTTGTGTTGATCATACATGTGTTGTGTTGATCATACATGTGTTGTGTTGATCATACATGAGTTGTGTTGATCATACATGTGTTGTGTTGATCATACATGAGTTGTGTTGATCATACATGTGTTGTGTTGATCATACATGTGTTGTGTTGATCATACATGTGTTGTGTTGATCATACTTGAGTTGTGTTGATCATACATGAGTTGTGTTGATCATACATGTGTTTTGTTGATCATACATGAGTTGTGTTGATCATACATGAGTTGTGTTGATCATACATGAGTTGTGTTGATCATACATGTGTTGTGTTGATCATACATGAGTTGTGTTGATCATACATGAGTTGTGTTGATCATACATGTGTTGTGTTGATCATACATGAGTTGTGTTGATCATACATGTGTTGTGTTGATCATACATGTGTTGTGTTGATCATACATGTGTTGTGTTGATCATACATGTGTTGTGTTGATCATACATGAGTTGTGTTGATCATACATGTGTTGTGTTGATCATACATGTGTTGTGTTGATCATACATGTGTTGTGTTGATCATACATGAGTTGTGTTGATCATACATGTGTTGTGTTGATCATACATGAGTTGTGTTGATCATACATGTGTTGTGTTGATCATACATGAGTTGTGTTGATCATACATGAGTTGTGTTGATCATACATGAGTTGTGTTGATCATACATGAGTTGTGTTGATCATACATGTGTTGTGTTGATCATACATGAGTTGTGTTGATCATACATGAGTTGTGTTGATCATACATGAGTTGTGTTGATCATACATGAGTTGTGTTGATCATACATGTGTTGCTGTGTTCCTCTGGGTTCTACCTGCTGAAGCAGCCTCCACATGCTCCTTCTCTGCTGTCGTAGTTCCACAGTCCGATATTCCTCTCGTTGAGCAAAGCTTCGCCAAAACAGCCCTGAAAGGTCGATGACCTCAGCGCTGCAGGGCTCTGACATCACACATACACAGTTACAACATGTTCATCTCCACACACATGTTCACACACATGATTACTTCCACACACATGTTACCTGAGTGTGAGCGCCCAGGCCTCCGATGTGAATCACTGTGTTTCTGTCGATGTCTAGAACTCGGGACGATCCCACTGATCGACCTGTTACCGCGGGCAACAGAGACACCTCCGCATCCAGCTGATGGACCGACAGAGAAACCTGCGCCCCAAACCTGATGACATGACATTAAATATTACATGACCAAATCATCGATGACACGGTGAGCCTTCAAACCTGAACGGAAAACATGTAACCACTGGCTAAAGGGCTATATACATATACATGATATATTTTATTTTGTTAAATAAACAAGACATTTACATGTTGGGTGATTCATAGAAAGAGTTTTAATCAAAATGAACTAGTTTTGACTGACACTAACTAGTCCTGATTGACACTAACTAGTCCTGATTGACACTAAGTAGTCCTGATTGACACTAACTAGTCCTGACTGACACTAACTAGTCCTGACTGATGCTTACTAGTCCTGATTGACACTAACTAGTCCTGATTGACACTAAGTAGTCCTGACTGACACTAACTAGTCCTGATTGACACTAAGTAGTCCTGACTAAGAGCTGAACTAACTGTTGTAACCAAGTTATTAATTCATCTGCTTTTTCAGACACATGATCATTGATGATTGTGATGCTTGGGGATCATGTGATCAATGTGTTGGCGTGTATTCGGCGTGTGGTTGGCGTGTAGTTACCGTGTAGCGTTGATTCTGGTCCACCTGTTGTTGGTTATGTCGAGTCCAGGAAACTCCAGTTTGTTAGTTCCTGACCCCAAATCCCACAACAGAGAAACCTTCCCATCATGCATCTCTACAGCGAGGTAGTCCACCTGAGCGCACAAGGACGGTCACAAATGGTTCATTTACATGGTCCAGTTAAAAAACTGAGATCAAATAATGACAGTTACCTGTTATGACGATAAGACCTTTGTGTGTGTGTGTGTGTGTGTGTGTGTGTGTGTGTGTGTGTTATTACCATGGTGATGCCGCCCAGGTAGAAGAGCAGGTTGTCTTTACTCGTCGTCTTCAGGATCAGACTCAGAGTGTTGAAGTTACTGGAGTCAATCTGAGGTTTGTAGGATCGAACACAGTCTCTGTCCGCCTGCACCGCCACCTTGATCTGATGACATCATCAAAACCATCATCATCATCGTTTGGTGTCAGTTTGAGTGAAAAGTGAGGATGTAGTTTGACAGGATCGTTATCGTTTCATTGATCAGAGCACGTGTCTGTGTTCATGTACCGATGCAGCCTGTCGACGAGCCTGATCGATCAGCTCTCTGATGTCGGACAGATTCCGGCTCAGTGTTTCTCCCAGAATGCTCAGGGGCTTTATGCGCTCCATCAGATGCTCCGTACGATGCTCTGCCTCCTCAAGCTTACGCTGCGCATCATTGGCTGAACACAAAGACAATGGGAGAAGCCAGTATTACAAGAGTGTTATTTTGTATATTTAACTTATAAGACTTTGTTGACGCACCAGCAGTGTCTGTGTGCGCCACCAGCTGGTTGGTCTCTGTCACTGTTTTGACTGTGCTTTCCACCACAGAAGAAGAATCCTGCAGCTGATCTTTGAGTCTCTCCAGCTGCTGCAGCGCCACCTGCAGACCAGAGTGTGCTGCTGCAGTCTGAAGCTGAGCCTGCTGCAGTGACACAGATGAACCTGGTGGAAGAAAAAAAAACTATCAACAATCAATACATCAATCAATACATCATCAATACATCATCCTGTCGTATTGAAGGAGGCACCGCCTGAAACTACTGACCGTTAGAGAGACTCTGCAGCTCTCTGATTGGCTGACGGAGTAGGAGGCTTGAGTTACGGACACTGTCTTTGATAAGTCCCAGTCTGCTGGTTACCATGGAGACCTTCAGCTGTAGGTCTGGAAGAGAGATGGGCGTTAGTTATGTCTTAATCTGTACCCAGGTAAACACCCAGGTAAACACTCAGGTAAACACACAGGTAAACACACAGGTAAACACTCAGGTAAACACACAGGTAAACACTCAGGTAAACACACAGGTAAACACTCAGGTAAACACTCAGGTAAACACTCAGGTAAACACACAACACACAGGTAAACACTCAGGTAAACACTCAGGTAAACACACAGGTAAACACTCAGGTAAACACTCAGGTAAACACACAGGTAAACACTCAGGTAAACACTCAGGTAAACACACAGGTAAACACTCAGGTAAACACACAGGTAAACACACAGGTAAACACTCAGGTAAACACACAGGTAAACACTCAGGTAAACACTCAGGTAAACACACAGGTAAACACTCAGGTAAACACACAGGTAAACACACAGGTAAACACACAGGTAAACACACAGGTAAACACTCAGGTAAACACTCAGGTAAACACTCAGGTAAACACTCAGGTAAACACTCAGGTAAACACACAGGTAAACACTCAGGTAAACACACAGGTAAACACTCAGGTAAACACTCAGGTAAACACTCAGGTAAACACTCAGGTAAACACACAGGTAAACACACCTTCAACTGTCTCATTTATTCGTCGACTTTCTTGTAAAACAGCGGAGCTGATGTTCTGATTGGCTCTGACTTCCTTGGACAGCGGCTGCTCTGATTGGGCGGTCTGTAACAGAAAGCAGATGTGTGTGTCAAAATGCTGCTCGTTGTTATTCTGAATGAACGACAGATTAGTCTTTGACGGACCGTGATGTCATCGTGAGTGTTTCCTGTCTTTAGTACCATATTGAGAGCGTGGGAGGCAGAGACATAGGCAACCGATGCCACCTGCTGGGCGGACTCAACTCGCACTGTGACGTCACTATCAACCTGGACCAATTGGGTTCCATTCCGGGACATGTTACACACTGACAACAGAGAGCTGAGAACAGAGAGGTTTATTTTAATGTTAATGTCAGAAACACACACACACACACACACACACACACACACACACACAGTTACCTGTGCAGGGAGTGGGCGTGGCTCTGTAGTTGGTGGGCGTGGTTCTCTGCACGGTAAACATTCTCCAGAGCATCTGTCATCTTAAGTCCAACTACCAAACTGTCCACCTGTTCCCTCAACAGGGGGCGCCACTGATCCAGCTGACCGGCCAACACCTCCACCTGCTGGACAGGTGAGTTAGTGTTTGTTATGTGATTGTTGTTGTTATTGTTGTTGATTTATTCCATAGAAAGTGTTTGTCTTACTGTGGTTGTGTTTGTTAACTCGTTTATCAAACTGATGCTGTCGTCCAACATCAGCTGATTCTCCTCCATGACTTCCTCGACAGAGAGACACTCGTCTGTCAGATGCTGATGGACAGACTGAGAGAGAGAGAGAGAGAGAGAGAGAGAGAGAGAGAGAGAGAGAGAGAGAGAGAGAGAGAGAGAAGAGAGAGAGAGGGAGAGAGAGACAGAGAGAAGAGAGAGAGAGAAGAGAGACAGAGAGAGAGAAGAGAGGAAGAGAGATGAGAGAGAAGGACAGAGAGGAGGAGAGAGAAGCAGCAGGAGAGAAGAGAGAGAGAGACAGAGCAGGAGAGAGAGAACGAGAGAGACAGAGAAGAGAGAGAAGAGAGAGAGAAGAGAGAGAGAAGCTATAGAATAGAGAGAAGAGATATAGTAGAAGAGAGAAAGAAAGAGAAAGAAGAGAGAGAGAGAAAGTTAATCAGCAGGCAATAGCAACACTTTGTGTGTGTGTGTGTGTGTGTGTGTGTGTGTTGTGTGTGTTGTGTGTGTGTGTGTGTGTGTGTGTGTGTGTGTGTGTGTGTGTGTGTGTGTGTGTACCTGGTATTGGTGCAGCAGAGTGTGTGTGTTGTTCAGCAGATTGTGTGTCTCTGTGTTTCGTTGTGTAGCATTGTTTAAGTGCATGTGTGCGTTTTGCAGCGTTCCCCTGGCGTCAGTGAGGGAGTTGGAGAGGAGGCGGAGCCTGTTGTCAATCTGCCTCCTGCTGGACAGGAAGTCCACCTGCAGCGAGTGAGCGAGAGACTCTGATAGGCTGCAGAGAGAGAGAACCACATCAGAATCAAATTCATTTGAAACATCAGGATAAAGATGAAAAAAATATTTTACACAATTATTAATGTTTTGATCAAACACACCTGAGCTCCTGATGAGCTGCGGCGTTGGCGGCCGGTAGATTGACGGCTCTCATGTTCTCCAGCCTGAATTCTAACTCCTCCAACAGATGTGTCTGATTGGCTGATTCAAGCTCCTCCTCTGTGGTCTGGTTCAGATGCTCCGCCTCCCTCAGTAGCACTGTACCAATCAGATGTCAGAGGAGTTCATCATCATGTCGACAGTAGCAGTTGTTTGTTGTGTCTCTATTCGACGTGGATTGTTTTTTACCCTGAATACCGTCTTGAAGGCTGCTGATACTCTGCAGCAGCAGTGCACTCTGGGAGAGGCTGTTGTTGACAGACAGGTCCACCTCCTCCATGTGGTGAGACAGACGTGTGACCTGATTGAAGCAGAGACCAAAGATAGGACCTTTCTTCATCAATAATCAATAATAATATAATCATTATTAATTAATAATCATAATAATGTAACCAATATGCACGAATAACCCTCCACAGGTTAGTTAGCTAGTTAGTTAATGTAAGCCGGCTGTTACCTGCTGTAGTAACGCTCTGAGGTCAGAGGTCACATGACTCAACTCGTCTTTGACTCTGGACACGTGAACACTGACGGAACCTTTCTCCGATAAAATCACCTGAACAAACCAGAACCTTGTTACATGACATCATCAGGCTGCATGCTGCTGCTGGCTGAGCTCTGATTGGTTGATTGGGTCTGTACCTGCATGTCTCTGGTCTGGTTCTCTACCACCACCAGCTGGCGGTATGGTGCAAAGGTAACACCGCTCACATTGACAGACAGGAAGTGGTCGTGCAGTTCATCCAGGTCAGTCAACAGAACGCCGGTGCACTCATCGTCACATGCTGGAGTTTAAAACAAACACATTGTTCACCTCTGACAACAAGCAACATGTGTGTACGTGTGTGTGTGTGTGTGTGTTATTACTCACATACACACTCTCCTCCCTGCAGGATGTGTCTCTCGTCACACTGGTCACATGATTGACCTTTGACCCCAGGGTTACACTCACACTGTCCTGTCTGTGCGCCGCACAATGAGTGGACGGAGCCCCACCTGCATGTGCACTGCGAACACCTCCCTCCTTGTAATGAGGGGTTACCGTAGTAACCAATAGAACACCTGCAGGATGACAGTGTGATGTCACAGTGTGATGTCACAGTGTGATGTCACAGCGTGATGTCACAGCGTGATGTCACAGCGTGATGGATTTACTCACCTCTCACAGTATCTCCCCTCATATCCCGTCTGACAGGCGGTGCAGCGGAAATCCCCGAACGCTCCATCTGACTCACAAGTCGGACTGAAACTACACAATCACAGCTCAGATTAGTGAAAGTAAATTAAATTAGTCCATTCAATAAATAATCAGTGTGTAGTGTTACCTGTTGTCCCGTAGGGGGCAGGCACAAAGTGAACAGTCACTGATTGAGCCACTGACATTCCCATAATACCCTGGGGCACACCGCTCACAGCTTCGCCCGCTGGTGTGTAGCTCGCAGTCCTGAAAAAGTTAACAAGTGTTAGGATGTGTTGTCGTGTATGTTAGAGTGTGTTAGCCTTTGTTGACGTGTGTTAGGATGTCGTCGTCTGTCACCATGTGTTAGAGTCTGTTAATGTTGGTTAGCATGTCTTAGCGTAGGTTAGCATGTGTTATAATTTGTTGTTGTGTGTTAGCTTTTGCTGACATGTTTTAATATATGTTTGGATGTGTTGTCATGTGTTAGCATATGTTGTTGTGTTTTAGCATGTGTTAGCATCTGTGGACGTCTGTTAGCATTTGTTGACGTGTGTTAGCGTATGTTAACATGTGTTATAATGTGTTGTTGTGTGTTAGCGTGTTTTGTTGAGTGTAAGCGTGTTACCTGACACTCTCCAGTCTCCGTGTCACAGCTCTCACTGTGGTTGTTGCAGCGACATCGAACACACGGACGAACAAACATCAACTTCTGACTCTGAGATGACAACTCAGACTGAGGCTGACGGAAATAACCTGCTGCACACTCCTGCAGACAGACAGGTCAGAAGAGAGAGAGACAGGTCAGACCGAGGGACATGTCAGACAGAGAGGCAGCTTCGAGACGGACAGGTCCTGAATCAGCTGCCTCAGGCTCACATGTTTTTATTCATCGTTACCTGACAGGACAGTCCCGTGTATCCAGGTGGACAAATGCAGGACTCAATGAGTCTGGCCACACCCCCCGTGACCTCTGACCCTTCCTCTGACTCCACCTCCCCCGCTGTCTCCATGGTCATGTTAGAGATCCTAACAACATAACACAAAGATACATGTTCCAATATCAATTCACCTCAAGTCAAAAAGTCTGAAGAGAGAAACTGACCAATGAAGTGAAGGTAGAAGATAATACAACATATATAAAAATAGTGTATAGTGTATATGTATGATGTGTATGTATATAAAGTACCTGCTCTGCTGAAGTCTGGTCCCATATGAAGCTTTGATGATGACGTATTGGACGTTACTAAGGACGGACAGGAAGTCAGAGTGACTCACCGCCTTCTCTGAAACCGAGTTAAAATACTTCCATTTGTGCTGTAACACACAAACACACACACACACACACACACACACACACACACACACACACACACACACACACACACACACACACACACACGTTATGATACACTGTCGCAGGTAATATTTATATATGGCATTCTCTTTCCTTAATTTCCCAGGATTCCTTGCAGCTGTACCTCTGTCATCCTGATGTCATCGAGTCGTGAGCCATGGGGGCACCATGCCATTAAAGCTAGAGTCCCGCCCCTCATCAGAACCTGAGGCTCCTGATTGGACGTCCCATCGTCTCAGCAAGAAGGTGTGATGTAAGTCCAACGTCCGCCTACGACATCAGCTTAACAAACGCACGCATAGAGGGACAGTTAGTAGACAGAACACGTCATAGAGGGACAGGTTAGAGACAGACAGGTCATAGAGGGACAGGTTAGAGACAGACAGGTCATAGAGGGACAGGTTAGAGACAGACAGGTCATAGAGGGACAGGTTAGAGACAGACAGGTCATAGAGGGACAGGTTAGAGACAGACAGGTCATAGAGGGACAGGTTAGAGACAGACATGTGTCCCCCACCTCTCGCCCGATCACAGCTGGGTAAGGAGGACTGGTATAGATATATAATGAGTGGATGTATATCACTCGCACAGTCATTGTGTAAAGACTGTAACTTCTAAAGGTTAAAGGTCAAATGTTAAAACTGTGTTTGGGTGACAGTACCTTGGTGCCCTCGAATTGGGGGGGCAGTCTCCAGTAGAGGGGGCCAGTGAGTCTGCTGACGTTAAGATGACGGGTGTCAAGTAGCATGTCGCCGCCGCCCTGCTGGTAAACTCCAGATACCACACCCTGCAGGTTAGACTGACTGACCAATGACAAGAGAGCGGGAGAGTGATCCAGGGTGATCTGAGAGAGAGGGGGGGGGGGGGGGGGCAGAGAGAGAGAGGAGAGAGAGAGAGAGAGAGAGAGAGATGGGTTAATATGTGTTGTATTATACAGGGTGTATATAAACTACCTGTACAGTGTGTGTCTGTACAGTATATATATATATATATGTACTTGATGTACTCACGGGGGTTCTGATGAGTCCTCCCTTCTCTTCACAGACTCGACTCCGACCTGAACAGAAACACTTCGAGCAGCCGTCTGGATTCATGGTCGACAAACCGAACCAACCAGAGACGCACTCCTCACAGCGCCGCCCCGACACGCCCACCTGCACACGTACATACGTGTTTACGTGTTTACTGATGGTTAACTGATGACGTGTAGTTTACTCCAGCTGCCACTAGAGAGCACTAAAGAGACTTTACCTTGCACAAACACTCTCCAGTTTGTCGACAGTCGCACACTCCGAGCGTCGTGTTGCAGACCCTCTCTTCTGTTCCCGACATGTCACAGCCACATGCCGAGCACACCGGGTAACCATGGTGACCAGGTGCACACTGCTCACATGACCTACCAGAGAACCCCTCTCTGCACGGACACTGACCATTCATGACATCACACTGAGGGGCGGAGCTTCCTGCTGTGCTGCAACTGCATGGCTGAGGAGAGCGAGAGGTTAGTGTCACACCTGTGTGTGTGTGTGTGTGAGTGAGTGAGTGAGTGAGTGAGTGTGTGTGTGTGTGTGTGTGTGTGTGTGTGTGTGTGTGTGTGTGTGTGTGTGTGTGTGTGTGTGTGTGTGTGTGTGTGTGTGTACCTTGCAGCCTGTGGTGAGGTTGTGACCCCAGTGACCTGTCTCACACCTGTCACAGGTGTCTCCCTCTGTGTGAATGGGGCAGATGCACTCTCCGTTGTCAGGGCTACAGTTCCCACCAGTGTGATCACAGGTGCATGCTGGTTGACAAATAGACCACACAGCCAATCAGAGATGACAATCAACAAATTATCAGCCTGACCATGGTTTGATTTCCGTCTATTTACCAGTGCATCCGTTGCCGTGGAAACCATAGTAACCCCGACGACAGCGGTCACATTTGTCTCCACCAACGCCCTCCACACACCGACACCGGCCGTCCTCGTCACATGACTCAGAGAGAGATCCAGATTGGCTGCAGTTACAAGCCCTGCAGCCCCGCCCACTCTGCAGCCCGAAGAACCCGGACTGAAAACAAAAAACGTTTATCACCCCACACGTGTGTGTGTGTGTGTGTGTGTGTGTGTGTGTGTGTGTACGTGTGTGTCTCTGTGTATGTGTGTGTGTCTCACCTGGCAACGGTCACAGGTTTGTCCAGTCACTTGTTCTCTGCATGTACATTGACCTGTTGTGACATCACACACACTGGAGAGGGCGCCACTGACACAGCCACACTCTGAGAGAGAGAGAGAGAGAGGAGAGGAGAGAGAGAGAGAGAGAGAGAGAGAGAGAGAGAGAGAGAGAGAGAGAGAGAGAGAGAGAGAGAGAGAGAGAGAGAGAGAGAGAGAGAGAGAGAGAGAGAGACCCACTGTAAGTCAGACATGAGACCCCGCCTACACAACAGAAGCCACGCCCTCCCTCCACCACAGTTCCCATGAGTCTGTGGTCTCAGCTGACACAACTTGAAAAATATGTTTTCTATTATTTTTCTAAAACTGAACACGACTTTAAAAAACGTGTAAATGAAACTTCCTGGATTTATTATTAACATCTTTGTGAAAATATTATTAATGTTTGTCTAAATATTGATCTGGTTCTTGTTCACTGATTATTTGATGATTGACTGATAATCAATCAGCTTCAAAAGTTACGATACATTCCTCAGCAAGTTTGGTGAAAACACACACACACACACACACACACACACACACACACACACACACACACACACACACACACACACACAGAACCAAAGAGGTCAGAGGTTGGATTTAATCTGGATTTGAAAAGATCAACATTCCTGCTGTTACACTCACAAGACTAACTGTGTGTGTGTGTGTGTGTGTGTGTGTGTGTGTGTGTGTGTGTGTGTGTGTGTGTGAGTGTCTCACCCCGACAGTCTTTGGCGTGCACGGCGTCTCCATAGTAACCAGGCTGACAGACCTCACAGTGTCTACCAGTCGTGTTACCGAGGCAACGCAGACACTCCCCAGTGATGATGTCACAGTGTCCCATCTCGCTGACGTCCACGTTACCGTTACAGTCACAGCGAACACAGGCCCCGCCCACCATCTGTGGGTTACCATAGTGACCACTGGCACACCTGGAGACACAAATGCAGGTGTTACACCGCAATCACGACCTCTGACTCGTCATAAGGTTAAGGTTATTTTATTTGTACCCGTAGCTAACCATAACCCTGTCCATCCAAAACAGTACAACATTATAACAAAAGCCCCCTGACCCCTGACCCCTGACCCATCAACCTCACCTCTCACAGTTTGACCCCGTGTATCCGTCCTGACACTGGTCACATGACACCTGACCTGATGACTCCAACATGCAGGTGGGACTGAAACTGACTCACACACACACACACACACACACACACACACACACACACACATTTAAATAATTTACAATATTAATAAATATTTACATTCAAACACAATAACATTTCTGTACCTAATAAAGTTTTAGTTTGAATCAGGTGACTCACCTGTTGGACGGTCCGTCAGAGGACACGGACACAGCCGACAGTCATTGGCTGTCCCCTCCGCGGGGTCGCCATAGAAACCAGGGAGACACTGATCACAGTGAGGACCTGTGGTGTTGTGAGTACAACCCTGAGAGACAGACAGGTCAGAGAGACAGGTCAGACAGACAGGTCAGAGAGACAGGTCAGACAGACAGGTAGAGCAGACAGGTCAGAGAGACAGGTCAGACAGACAGGTCAGAGAGACAGGTCAGAGAGACAGGTAGACAGACAGGTCAGACAGACAGGTCAGAGAGACAGGTCAGACAGACAGGTCAGAGAGACAGGTAGACAGACAGGTCAGACAGACAGGTCAGAGAGACAGGTCAGACAGACAGGTCAGAGAGACAGGTAGACAGACAGGTCAGACAGACAGGTCAGAGAGACAGGTCAGAGAGACAGGTCAGAGAGACAGGTCAGAGAGACAGGTCAGAGAGACAGGTCAGACAGACAGGTCAGAGAGACAGGTCAGACAGACAGGTCAGACAGACAGGTCAGAGAGACAGGTCAGACAGACAGGTAGACAAACTAACTGCATAAAAAAGGTTTCCGACAGACAGTTTGATTGATGATAGAACAACGGTCGGCACTCGGCGCGGTCTACAGCAGAACAGTCCTCAAAACCAGAGAGACAGGTAGACAGACAGGTCAGACAGACAGGTCAGAGAGACAGGTCAGACAGACAGGTCAGAGAGACAGGTCAGAGAGACAGGTCAGAGAGACAGGTCAGACAGACAGGTCAGAGAGACAGGTCAGACAGACAGGTCAGACAGACAGGTCAGAGAGACAGGTCAGAGAGACAGGTAGACAAACATAACTGCATTATAAAAAAGGTTTTGTTCCGAAAAACTTTTTGAAAATTGTTTCTCATTGAAGTTTATTTACTTTTCAAAAATGTTTTTTGATTGATTTTGTTTCCACTCACCGAACAAACTCCGTGAGCGTTGCACTCGGCCGCGTGGTCGTTACACTCGCACTGCATACAGTTCCCTCCAAACAAGACTCCGCCCACTCTGTAGAAACCTGTGAGACATGTCTGAAACACGCAAACAGCGGTGTGGTTATAATCCTTAAAAGCTTTCAGTCAAACTAACAATAATACACTTAATGATGATATTTAATAACCAACCTCACAGGAAGTGCCGCTGTAGCCCCACGGACATTCACATGTCTCCACGGCAACGGCTTGAACGCCAGAGACTGATTCAGAGTCAGCAACGTCCAGAGACACTGACCTGAGACTGAAGAACCGAGACATTAGATTCATATGACGAACTTTTAATACCCGACCATTTAATAAAACTGACCACCAGGGGTCCTGCAGAGCTGTGAACCAACTTAGCGGCCTCAACCTTGCTTCAGTAACGGTAACTGGCTTCATTACATATAATCCAGATTACTCTGTTTGATGTAATCCGATTACTTTCCCTCACCTGATCGGCCAGTTGGCAGAGTTGTTCAGGTGAACTCTGACCGTCAGTGACGCCACATCGGAGAGGACCGACAGCAGGTCGTCGCGGGGAACTGGAAAACCCGTCTGATCGTCCACGAACTTCTGAGGGATCATTGCCACGGAAACGGAATGCTCGGCCAGCGGGGAGAGGAGGAGGACGAGGGGGGGGGAGAGACGAAGAGTCTGGCCGTTACCCTGGAGACGAGACAGAGAATCAGTTCAGTCTGGGTGTTGGACTTCCAGAAGGACAGACAGACAGACAGACAGACAGACAGACAGAAGACAGACAGAAGGACAGACAGAAGAAGGACAGACAGACAGAAAGACAGACAGACAGACAGACAGACAGAAGGACAGACAGACAGACAGACAGACAGAAGACAGACAGACAGACAGAAGGACAGACAGACAGACAGACAGACAGACAGACAGACAGACGAGACAGACAGAAGACAGACAGAAGGACAGACAGAGACAGACAGACAGACAGACAGACAGACAGACAGACAGACAGACAGACAGACAGAAGAAGGACAGACAACGATTCAGTTCTTTTCTCACCTCAATGATGATGTCACAGTGGGCGGGTATAGAGTGGTCTTCATTATCCAAGGTCACATCATAGGCCACCGAGTAGTTCAGGTAACCTCCGTAAGACACGAGCTGTGGACAGACAGGAAGTCAGAGAGACAGACAGGAACAGACGCCGCCATGCTGCTGTTTACAGAATAAGGAAATATAGCCAACCTTGTTGCCTAGGAAACCAGCAGGTGCTGCCCATGAAGCACGTGTTGGTGGGTGTGGCCAGATGAGGTGTTGCCCGGGATAAAGAGTTCGTTGCCATGTAAAGAAGGGGGGGTGTAGAGGGACTGAGAGGGGCGGAGCCAAGCTTCAGTCTGAAACACCTGGAAAAAAGCAATGACATGTGTGAGTCAGTACAGGTGTGAGTCAGTGCAGGTGTGAGTCAGTACAGGTGTGAGTCAGTGCAGGTGTGAGTCAGTACAGGTGTGAGTCAGTGCAGGTGGATCAGTACGGGTGTGAGTCAGTACAGGTGTGAGTCAGTGAGTGTTCAGGTGTGAGTCATGCAGTGGAGTCAGTGCAGGTGTGAGTCAGTACAGGTGTGAGTCAGTGCAGGTGTGAGTCAGTACAGGTGTGAGTCAGTGCAGGTGTGAGTCAGTACAGGTGTGAGTCAGTGCAGGTGTGAGTCAGTACAGGTGTGAGTCAGTACAGGTGTGAGTCAGTGCAGGTGTGTGTCAGGTGTGAGTCAGTGCAGGTGTGAGTCAGTGCAGTGTGAGTCAGTACAGGTGTGAGTCAGTGCAGGTGTGAGTCAGTGCAGGTGTGAGTCAGTGCAGGTGTGAGTCAGTACAGGTGTGAGTCAGTACAGGTGTGTGTCAGTGCAGGTGTGAGTCAGTACAGGTGTGAGTCAGTGCAGGTGTGTGTCAGGTGTGAGTCAGTGCAGGTGTGAGTCAGTGCAGGTGTGAGTCAGTACAGGTGTGAGTCAGTGCAGGTGTGAGTCAGTGCAGGTGTGAGTCAGTGCAGGTGTGAGTCAGTACAGGTGTGAGTCAGTGCAGGTGTGAGTCAGTGCAGGTGTGAGTCAGTGCAGGTGTGAGTCAGTACAGGTGTGAGTCAGTGCAGGTGTGAGTCAGTGCAGGTGTGAGTCAGTACAGGTGTGAGTCAGTACAGGTGTGAGTCAGTGCAGGTGTGAGTCAGTACAGGTGTGAGTCAGTACAGGTGTGAGTCAGTGCAGGTGTGAGTCAGTACAGGTGTGAGTCAGTAGAGGTGTGAGTCAGTGCAGGTGTGAGTCAGTGCAGTGTGAGTCAGTGCAGGTGTGAGTCAGTGACAGGTGTGAGTCGTGCAGGTGGAAGTCAGGTGTGAGTCAGTACAGGTGTGAGTCAGTACAGGTGTGAGTCAGTGCAGGTGTGAGTCAGTACAGGTGTGAGTCAGTAGAGGTGTGAGTCAGTACAGGTGTGAGTCAGTACAGGTGTGAGTCAGTAGAGGTGTGAGTCAGTAGAGGTGTGAGTCAGTAGAGGTGTGAGTCAGTGCAGGTGTGAGTCAGTGCAGGTGTGAGTCAGTGCAGGTGTGAGTCAGTACAGGTGTGAGTCAGTACAGGTGTGAGTCAGTGCAGGTGTGAGTCAGTACAGGTGTGAGTCAGTACAGGTGTGTGTCAGGTGTGTGTCAGTGCAGGTGTGTGTCAGTGCAGGTGTGTGTCAGGTGTGAGTCAGTGCAGGTGTGTGTCAGGTGTGTGTCAGTACAGGTGTGTGTCAGGTGTGTGTCAGTACAGGTGTGAGTCAGTGCAGGTGTGGTACTGATCTGTGTTGTTGTGTGTGTTACCTGAGCTGTGGACCAGGTGGCGCTCTCACACACGTCAGAAACACCGAAGCAGAAACAGTCGGTGCAGCCGAGGGGGTTGTTGTGGTTCAGGTTGTAGAAACCTGGTTTACAGAGGTCGCAGTGAGCTCCCATCACGTTCATCTGAGGAACAGGTGAGACGTCAGAGAAGAGGTCAAAGGTCAAACAAGTGTTTCACTAGGTGTGAACGGAGGGTTAGGTAACCTCGCCCCCTTGATGATGTCACGGTTACCTTGCAGATGCAGGGGCTGCAGGGGTCGGCGTTGGTGCTTCCTGAAAGGTCACACTCACAACGAGCACATCCAGGGAAATCTCTGTATCCAAACGCACAACGGTCACACTGTCGACCTGCGAAACCCTCGTGGCACACACACTGACCTGCAGACACACCTGAACACACACACACACTGAGTACGTCTCTTTTTTAGCTGCATTAGACACAGTCCCAAACACACACACACACACACACACACACACACACACACACACACACACACACACACACACACACACACACTAACCTGACTGTGAGTCGTCACGGCTGCAGACTGAAGACTTTGATCCTCTGAGGTCACAGTTACACTGAACACACGGAAAATCTGAATATGGAGAAACCTACACACACACACACACACACACACACACACACACACACACACACAATAAATACAAACAATCCATTTATGTGCTTTTGTATTTGTGTGTGGTATGTTTTGTGTACCTCAGCAGGTCGGTAGTATTCGTCTCGACACATCTCACAGTTGATGCCGGCCGTGTTTTGTTGACAGTTGATACAAACTCCGCCTCCATGACGAACGCCACGAGTATTTAAACTCAAGAAGAGGTCGGACACGGTTTGATTGAAGAGACACTCGACAGCTTTGTTGTGACAGTTACACCCTGAGAGACAGACAGGTGAGAGGGAGACAGGTGAGACACAGACAGGTGAGAGGGAGACAGGTGAGACACAGACAGGTGAGAGGGAGACAGGTGAGACACAGACAGGTGAGAGGGAGACAGGTGAGACACAGACAGGTGAGAGGGAGACAAGTGAGACACAGACAGGTGAGAGACAGACAGGTGAGAGGGAGACAGGTGAGAGGGAGACAGGTGAGAGACAGACAGGTGAGAGGGAGACAGGTGAGAGGGAGACAGGTGAGACACAGACAGGTGAGAGGGAGACAGGTGAGACACAGACAGGTGAGACACAGACAGGTGAGAGGGAGACAGGTGAGACACAGACAGGTGAGAGGGAGACAGGTGAGACACAGACAGGTGAGAGGGAGACAGGTGAGAGGGAGACAGGTGAGACAGACAGGTGAGAGGGAGACAGGTGAGACACAGACAGGTGAGACACAGACAGGTGAGAGGGAGACAGGTGAGACACAGACAGGTGAGAGGGAGACAGGTGAGAGGGAGACAGGTGAGACACAGACAGGTGAGAGGGAGACAGGTGAGAGGGAGACAGGTGAGACACAGACAGGTGAGGGAGACAGGTGAGACACAGACAGGTGAGAGGGAGACAGGTGAGACAAGACAGGTGAGAGGGAGACAGGTGAGACACAGACAGGTGAGACACAGACAGGTGAGACACAGACAGGTGAGAGGGAGACAGGTGAGACACAGACAGGTGAGACACAGACAGGTGAGACACAGACAGGTGAGAGGGAGACAGGTGAGACACAGACAGGTGAGACACAGACAGGTGAGAGGGAGACAGGTGAGACACAGACAGGTGAGACACAGACAGGTGAGACACAGACAGGTGAGACACAGACAGGTGGGACACAGACAGGTGAGACACAGACAGGTGAGAGGGAGACAGGTGAGACACAGACAGGTGAGACACAGACAGGTGAGAGACAGACAGGTGAGACACAGACAGGTGAGACACAGACAGGTGAGAGGGAGACAGGTGAGACACAGACAGGTGAGACACAGACAGGTGAGACACAGACAGGTGAGACACAGACAGGTGAGAGGGAGACAGGTGAGACACAGACAGGTGAGACACAGACAGGTGAGACACAGACAGGTTCCCTCTGTTTCTTACTTTCACACTTGTTTCCCTCAGAGACGGTTCCTGGTTGCCATGGATCCTGGTGGTAACCAGGGCAACACCGATTGCAGCTCTCTCCACAGGTGTTGTGTTCACACACACAATGCAGCCTCTGCACACACACACACACACACACACACACACACACACACACACACACACACACACACACACACACACACACACACACACACACACACACAGGTTTAAAGCCAGGGACACATTGCAGCAGCAGACAGACAGTTACAGTCAGACAGACAGGTGTGTTACCTTGGTAACCGGGTCCAGCGGGCAGCTCTTAGCGTGTCCGTAGCAGATACACATCCCCCCCACAGAGACGTCTTTGATGGAGTAATAATACTGTACAGTGAAGAATATATTACATATAATTATGAATTAAAAAATATATATACATTAATATAATGAATAATACAAAAATATATATATATATATAAATATAAATATAATGAAAAAAGTATATAATAAAGATAATAAATTAATATTATTCAATTAAAACACAAAACTCAAACCAGATGAAACAAAAAATTTAAAGCTTAAGAAATAAAATTGTTCAGATTAAATATTTCCCGGTTATTACAACGGTCTCTCTCTCTATATTCTGTCTCACCCTCCGGGTGACGATGGGGTCGATCTCTCGGGGGTCTCGGGCGCTCAGCGTCATCAGGTCGGCGTTCAGGGTTCTGATTCGCTGAAGTCTCAGTCGGATGTAACGAGCCGACGTGAAGTTCAGGAGAACAGACGTCAAATCATCTGCACTGGGTCGTCCGTTAATCAGGGAGGTGTGAATCTGAGAGACAGACAGGTAGACAGTCAGTGAGGGAGACAGCGATACGGGGTGAGACAGGCACAGAGACAGAAAACCTGTCTCACCTCTCCGTGCTCCAGTGGGTTCAGTCTGCAGGAGTCTGTCATACAAGCAGACAGACAGTTACAGACAGGGTCTCACCTCTCCGTGCTCCAGTGGGTTCAGGCGGGAGTAGTAGGACGTGCAGATGACCTCGGTGTCGCTCTTGTACGTCGGGGGTCCGCGTCTCGGGGGGATGTTGTAACGAGTCAAACACTCAGTGTCACTAATGGCATAAAACTGCCAGGGTTCAAAGGTCACACCATCCAGAGAGCGCTCCAGGATCCAGTTACCTGAGAGACAGACAGGTGAGTCAGACAGACAGGTCAGACAGACAGACAGGTCAGACAGACAGGTCAGGCAGACAGACAGGTGGTACCTGGGCGAGGAGAGTTAGCTGCCTTGATGATGATGTAAGCGACCTGAAAAATCTGAAGAGAGAAATGTGATCAGTTAACTCAGAGAACTCCGTGTGTGTGTGTGTGTGTGTGTGTGTGTGTGTGTGTGTGTGTGTGTGTGTGTGTGTGTGTGTGTGTGTGTGTGTGCGTGTGCGTGTGTGTGTGCGTGTGCGTGTGTGTGTGTTACCTGTTTTAGATCCAGTGTGATGGTGGTCCAGTGAAACTTTTGTCCGTTTTTGATGCTCGGACTCTGCCACCACTGATTTGTTCCATCGATGGCGTTAGTGATCGGATGACGTTCTGAAGAACACAAACACAAACACACACGCTGTTTCCAGTGAACCTGAAATTGTATCTTTCTGTTTCCTGGTCTGGGTTTAAGGTGGACTCTATGGTTCTGGTCTTGGTTTTAGGTGGACTCTGTGGTTCTGGTCTGGGTTTAAGGTGGACTCTGTGGTTCTGGTCTTGGTTTAAGGTGGACTCTGTGGTTCTGGTCTGGGTTTAAGGTGGACTCTGTGGTTCTGGTCTGGGTTTAAGGTGGACTCTGTGGATCTGGTCTGGGTTTAAGGTGGACTCTGTGGTTCTGGTCTGGGTTTAAGGTGGACTCTGTGGTTCTGGTCTGGGTTTAAGGTGGACTCTGTGGTTCTGGTCTGGGTTTAAGGTGGACTCTGTGGATCTGGTCTGGGTTTAAGGTGGACTCTGTGGTTCTGGTCTGGGTTTAAGGTGGACTCTGTGGTTCTGGTCTGGGTTTAAGGTGGACTCTGTGGTTCTGGTCTGGGTTTAAGGTGGACTCTGTGGATCTGGTACCTTTGGAGAGGACCGAGTTGGCGTCACACCTGGGACAGTGCGAGTTCTTGAGGATTCTTCCGGGAACGTGTTCGACCAGTTTACAGTAAACCTCCGGTTCTGGATCTCCACACGTGGCGTTGCTGCTGATCACTGCGTTACTCGCCAGGTTCAAAATGGCTGGAAACAGACCTGAGAACAGAAAAAGACGAAGGTGAACTTCCTGAGATGCAGGAACAGACTGAAGTTTCAGACGCTGACTCAGACGCTTCAGGTGTTTCTGCAGGTGGAGTCTCTGCTGAGTCAGCGTCTGAAACGGGCTTCAGTTACTGAGTGAAGGAAACAATGAGCCGTTGTCTAACTGATGAAGTGATCTTACTGATGACATCACTTAAAAACAGTCTGTGATGAGTGTGAACGCAGCCTCGGGAAACAGTTTGAAACTTTTCAAACCAAGTCGTCACTTTGTTGTGTCTGTTTTTTATCTTCAGAACAAATGAAGGTCAAGAGACAAAAAGAGTCAAAGCTGTGAGTCAGTGTGTGTGTGTGTTATTCTCGACTGTGTGAGAGTTTAACACACACACACACACACACACACACACACACACACACACACACACACACACACACACACACACACAGACACACTGTGTGGAGTCTGAATGCGATGTGTGGGGGAGGTTTTAGGGCGTCAGAGAGGAAGAGGGTGGAGTGTGATTGTTAACACTAATTAACACACACACACACAGATGTTGTGTCTCAGCAGGACAGTCTCTGACCCTCATGAATATGTTGATTAACCACAAACACTGATATCAGTGACCGATCAATAAAGTTAATGATTAAGAGTCAGTCTGTTCTTTAAACTTTAAAATACTTAAGGATCAGATTTGACTTTACTAGGATCAGTCAAGCAATCAGCTTCAATCTGTGACACGTTTCTGCTCGACAACAGTCAAACACACAAAGATACACAAGTAAAACAGTCAAACTGAATCAAATGATGAACAACTGTGAACAGACACACAAACAGACAGAGAACAGATTAACATGAGACTCAACACAGATACAAACCAGTGCTTGTGTCAGTGTGAAGGTTTCTTCACTGACGACTTCACATCTGAACAATTTAACAGTAAACTTACAGAAAACCATTTGATTTCCTCTGGATCCAATTAACTATTCAATTAAAATGTCACTGAAACGTCAAATTAAACAAACTCAAATTCTCTTTTTTCCTAAAAAAAATATCCACACATAAAATTTGATGAGATCACAGGTCATACATGTCACAGAGCTAATATCAGAGCTAATTGAGCTAACAGAGCTAATAATAGAGCTAACTGCTAGCATATCCAATATGAGTTCTAACAGAGCTAGCTACAGAGCTAACACTGCTAATTGCTAACAGGCCTTCAGACTGTGATGTAACATAAAAGTATAAAATCTAATTTTGATGTTTCCACTGAAAAAAAATCATCAACAATTGATTTAAAATCAGTTTGTTTTAAAAACCATCTTTTAAAAAGTAAAAATCTAGAGTTTGATCAAATTGATGAGTTGGTGTATTGATCCGAGATGAAAGTGATCAAACTGATTTAAAGACGAATCTGATTCGTAACAGTTTTTATTTAATTTTATGAAAAGAGTCAAACCATAATTTATCTCAGTACATCAACTAAAAACATTGATATTTATATATTTTATATCATTTATGATGAAAAGTTCTGTTTTGCAGCTTCTCAGTGTTTAAATTATAACTCAGTAAGAGACATTATAACTCAGTAAGAGACATTATAACTCAGTAAGAGACATTATAACTCAGTAAGAGACGTTATAACTCAGTAAGAGACATTATAACTCAGTAAGAGACATTATAACTCAGTAGAAGACATTATAACTCAGTAGGAGACATTATAACTCAGTAGGAGACATTATAACTCAGTAAGAGACGTTATAACTCAGTAGGAGACATTATAACTCAGTAGGAGACATTATAACTCAGTAAGAGACATTATAACTCAGTAAGAGACATTATAACTCAGTAAGAGACATTATAACTCAGTAGGAGACATTATAACTCAGTAAGAGACATTATAACTCAGTAGAAGACATTATAACTCAGTAAGAGACATTATAACTCAGTAGGAGACATTATAACTCAGTAAGAGACATTATAACTCAGGAAGAGACATTATAACTCAGTAAGAGACGTTATAACTCAGTAAGAGACATTATAACTCAGTAAGAGACGTTATAACTCAGTAAGAGACGTTATAACTCAGTAAGAGACATTATAACTCAGTAAGAGACGTTATAACTCAGTAGAAGACATTATAACTCAGTAAGAGACGTTATAACTCAGTAAGAGACGTTATAACTCAGTAAGAGACGTTATAACTCAGTAAGAGACGTTATAACTCAGTAAGAGACATTAGAACTCAGGAAGAGACGTTATAACTCAGTAAGAGACGTTATAACTCAGTAAGAGACATTATAACTCAGTAAGAGACGTTATAACTCAGGAAGAGACATTATAACTCAGTAAGAGACATTATAACTCAGGAAGAGACGTTATAACTCAGTAAGAGACGTTATAACTCAGTAAGAGACATTATAACTCAGTAAGAGACATTAGAACTCAGTAAGAGACATTATAACTCAGTAAGAGACATTATAACTCAGTAAGAGACATTAGAACTCAGTAAGAGACATTATAACTCAGTAAGAGACATTATAACTCAGTAAGAGACATTAGAACTCAGGAAGAGACATTATAACTCAGTAAGAGACGTTATAACTCAGTAAGAGACATTATAACTCAGGAAGAGATATTATAACTCAGGAAGAGACATTATAACTCAGTAAGAGACGTTATAACTCAGTAAGAGACATTATAACTCAGTAAGAGACATTATAACTCAGGAAGAGACATTATAACTCAGTAGAAGACGTTATAACTCAGTAAGAGACGTTATAACTCAGTAAGAGACGTTATAACTCAGGAAGAGACATTAGAACTCAGTAGAAGACGTTATAACTCAGTAAGAGACGTTATAACTCAGTAAGAGACGTTATAACTCAGTAAGAGACGTTATAACTCAGTAAGAGACATTATAACTCAGTAAGAGACATTATAACTCAGTAAGAGACATTATAACTCAGTAAGAGACATTATAACTCAGTAAGAGACATTATAACTCAGTAGAAGACGTTATAACTCAGTAAGAGACGTTATAACTCAGTAAGAGACATTATAACTCAGTAAGAGACATTATAACTCAGTAAGAGACATTATAACTCAGTAGAAGACGTTATAACTCAGTAAGAGACGTTATAACTCAGTAAGAGACATTATAACTCAGTAAGAGACATTATAACTCAGTAAGAGACGTTATAACTCAGTAAGAGACGTTATAACTCAGTAGAAGACATTAGAACTCAGTAGAAGACAGTAGAAGACAGTAGAAGACATTATAACTCAGTAAGAGACATTATAACTCAGTAAGAGACATTATAACTCAGTAAGAGACATTAGAACTCAGTAAGAGACATTAGAACTCAGTAGAAGAGACATTATAACTCAGTAAGAGACATTAGAACTCAGTAGAAGACAGTAGAAGACAGTAGAAGACATTATAACTCAGTAAGAGACATTATAACTCAGTAAGAGACATTATAACTCAGTAAGAGACATTATAACTCAGTAAGAGACATTAGAACTCAGTAGAAGAGACATTATAACTCAGTAAGAGACATTAGAACTCAGTAGAAGACAGTAGAACTCAGTAGAACTCAGTAGAAGTGTCTCACCTCTCTGCTGAGCTGCAGTTTGCTCCATCAGCAGCAACAAAATCAGAATCTTCATTTCGACTGAAAACTAAACTGGACTAACTGTAACTAACAGGAACTAACTCTTTAACTAACCCTGAACTAGCTGCTCAGGAGCTGAGTTACAGTTTGTGTGTTTCTACTGAAGCAGAATAAAGTGACAGAATAAATCTGCTCCAGAGGAATGTGTCGCTCTGCAGGAACTCTCTCTCTCTCTCTTTCATTCATTCAGCTCAATAGAGGAGGGTGGAGGGGTGGGGGGGGTGGAGTGTACCATCTGACCTGGTGATGGGGGGGGGGGGGGGGGGGGGGGGGGGGGGGTCAGCAGAATTTCTAATTGTTGTGTTTGTAAACAATGATTCTGAAATAAAGAAGAAAAAACCCATTGATATAAGTTATTTCAATGTTCAGATTTTCAAACTCAGAAATCTAATTCTTCATGTTTCGATCTGTGTTCAGTCCTCACCAATCAATCAGGACTCATGGATCAAGGATGGAATCATCAACACAGACTCTAAATCAGCATCAATTATAAAACCTGGAAAATATTTATTCTCAAATGTAGAAAAGAAACTTTTGAATAAAACGTTTCATGTAAAACAGTGAAGATTTAAACATAAATGAAAAACTGTGGTGTTCCTTTAAATGTCCGAACACCCCCCCCCCCCCCCCCTCCCCTTGCCACCCCCACCAACCCACCCAACCCCCCCCCCATCAAACAACCCCCCCCCAGAGACAATGGATTGAATGGATGGGGGGTTGGGGGGTGCGGGTGACCATGTGTGAAGGGGGATGGTGTGTGTGTGTGTGTGTGTGTGTGTGTGTGTGTGTGTGTGTGTGTGTGTGTGTGTGTGTGTGTGTGTGTGTGTGTGTGTTTGTGCGTCTGTGTGTTTGTGCGTCTGTCTGTCTGTGTGTGTGTGTGTTTGTGCGTCTGTCTGTGTGTGTGTGTGTTTGTGCGTCTGTGTGTGTGTGTCTGTCTGTGTGTGTGTGTTTGTGCGTCTGTGTGTGTGTGTTTGTGCGTCTGTCTGTGTGTGTGTGTGTGTTTGTGCGTCTGTGTGTGTGTGTTTGTGCGTCTGTCTGTCAGCCTTCATTTAACACCAAACATTGTGAGTTACTGTTTCTACGACTTTTACACTGTCGGTTGAACGTTACTACTTCCTTTCAAAATAAACTAGAAATACCACATTAAAGAATTCAAACAAAATGCTCTTAAAAACTTGACAGAGAATAAGTGTCAACCATAAACTGTAAATAAAGATCAAAGACTGTAAATAAAGACAGTGGAGCCGAGGTATCGAGATCACCAACATCACCAAGATACAGGTTTAGCAGCATTGATAACAGTAAGCATCGGTCGGAGTAAGAGACAGCAGCTCCAAGTCAGAGGTCACGGTTCTCTGCCTCTGGGTTGGAGTCGCTGGGTCTGGTTCACGAGGATGGCGTTTGAAATGGACAGGCTGGTCGGTGCAGGCGTTGTACTGGTCCATTGTGGTGAGGTAGATTCATGTTAGCAGTTGATCTATGTCCCAATCTTGATCTGTGGTCATGAGCGCTGAGCAGTGACAGAAAGAACAAGGTCTGGGCTCAGTCTCAGAGACCGGGTCAGGAGATCCGACATCCGGAGGGAGCTCAGAGTAGAACCGCGACTCCTTCATGTCAAAAGGGGACAGTCGAGGTGGTTCCGGTCTCTTGTTAGGATTCTCCTGTGTGACTTCCTTTGGAGGTTTACCAAGCATGCCCAACCTGGGAGGAGACCCCGGGGTAGAAGCCACTGGAGGGACCTTATCAGGCCTGGGAACCGGATCAGCCAGTTGTGGCTATGGAGGGGAATGTCTGGGAAACCCAACTGGGCCAGTTACCTCCACAACCGAGCACGGATCAACGGAAGGGAATCGCTGGATGGATGGAATCAGTGTAGTTCAGCATCTTTGTCAAAATTATGGAATAAGCACTTGTTTAGGGGGGGGGGGGGGGGGCACCACCAGCTCTAGTCGGACCACCTCAGGACAGTGTCTGGTCTAAAAGTGGTCTCTTCAATGCCTATTTTCTAATATACTTTTTCATTGGTTTTCACGTTGAAGATTTTTAAAATATAAGCTGGTGAAAAGATGTGATTGATCCACGATAACAGGACATCTCATTAAATCCTTCAGGTTCATACAGAAGAGTAACTTCTTTTTACAGATATAAAGGTAAACACAAGATATGAGTTTAGTTTTTACTGTGCTTGTGGAGACAAATAATTCATAAAATGTACACGCACACACACCTCCCTGTCAGGGCAACCATGGAAACAGTCAAACTTTTACTCCACAGGACCAAGTTACTTCCTGATTCCTCAAAACACACTAATCCCTCTCTGTCTCTCTCTCTCTCTCTCTCTCTCTCTCTCTCTCTCTCTCTCTCTCTCCTCTCTCTCTCTCTTGTCTCCCTGACACACACTCACACAAACAGACACATCACCCACTCAGTCAATTTTCCTCTCATTCTGCAGCCGCTCGCTCTCTAGCTCAAAGGCACTCGGGCAGCTCAGGTGGTCTCGGTTTCTGACGTCTCTTCGTGGTGAGTCATCATCTAAAGTCTCACTGATTGGTTGATGTTTTCCAGACTCAGGTGAATCTGATGTTTTTTTGTGAATGTACAGGTGTGAACTGTTCTGTGGACACGTTCCTGCTCTTTGTTTCTGATGGATATTAAGTTGATATCACATGAACTCGTTTTAAACAAATGAACATGACGTCTTCACCTCCAGCTCCAGTGGAAGATTCAGGTGAAAGGATCCATTGTTAGAAACTGAGGAGAAAAGAATCCTAGAGATGTTTTCACTAGTTTCATCTGAATTGTACCAGTTGTTGTTTTCTATACTTTAGAGTGAGACATTTATATTTAAATACTTTATATTTACATAATTTATATTTAAAAAACGTTATAATTACATACTTTATAGTTACATCAGGAGCGGCTCCTCTCCACGGAGGCAGCCATGTTTTTTACAGTAGCCCAGACTGGACAAACTAAACCTTTTGAGTTTCTATGACAACTGAAGCTACCACAGGTTCTCCTTCATGTTTGGAAGGGGGGGGGGGTATTCACCTGCAACATGACACTTGACCACTAGATGTCACTACATTCTACACAATGAACCTTTAACAGTGGTGGAGGAAGTTATCCAATATTTAAGTAAAGTAAAACTACTAATATATCTCTGCTTAAGGTTTAACTAACTCTGATTGGATCAATGGACCCGTTTCCTTATCGTTACTGATTACTTTAAAAAATATAAAAACAATGTGAACATTTAACGTAATGCTTTTTGAAATTGAAAGTAGAGATATGTGTTTATAAATGTTGTGAGTGGTGAGGATCAAATACATGTGTCATAGCATCATCATAATAACTTTATTCACAAAGAGGACAAATAACAGCAACAGAAACAAAGTCATGACTTGAAAAGTGACACCGAAGTGAAACCAGGTCATGTGTGGACTCTCAGATGGCCGATGAAGACTCTGAGCCGTGCTCCGCCCCCCCGGCCGACAGATCGGATCCTGGACTGAACAGCTCTGCAGAGCTCCAGGCTGGAGGGCTACCCGGAGACCAGCCTGCCCCAGAACTGAGCCTCCATCCTGGGCTGGAGAATGTGGACGGCCCTGGTGGAGAGGAAGAGGAAGAGAAGGAGGAAGGAGGAGCAGAAGGAGCTTGGACCAAACTCAGGCCTCCTCAGCTTCATCTCCGCAGAGGTGCACACACACTGAGGCATAGCAATAAGGCTAATACTCACTTACTTCCACTTCTCCTGCAACTTCTGCTCATGATTATAAGAACATTCATTATATTTAACAACAACAGAACTAATGATCATGTCTGAATGTGAAGCTCCTCCTATTGTGAGCATAGCAGCCTGTTTGTCAAATGATAAAATAAAGATATATATTAAATAAAGCAGCAATGAACACAGATGTGAGTGTGTGACTAGTTTCTCAAACCCCCAGATGTGATTGGCAGAGGACACCGGCGAATCGGAGGTCAGAATCCCAGAGCCATCAACGTGTCTCCTCCGGCAGCTGCTCCGCCCCCGACTGCCGCCACCTCAGTGAGTGTTTGTTCCTCAAAACCAGAACCAAATACTGTAGATAAAGATGGCAGCAAATCATCTCTATCGCCCCCTGGTGTATGGCTGCAGTAGTGAGGCAAAATTAAGCATTTATGCCAGAACATAGCTTAGCATTTAGCAGCTACAGAGCCTGGTGGACGTGGAGGAGACCAACCACAGAGATAAATGAGAGCTTCAGAACCTCCTCTGTGCAGCCTTACAATATTTAACTATTTTCTGTCCAGGTGTCGGGGACAAGGACGGCGCTGCTGTCCAATGAGGTGAGGAGAGAGATTGCGAAGCAAGCGCGAGCCATTAGGGAGGAGAGACGAGGGACGCTGGACGCCCGACATAAGTACTTGATCAGCAGGCTGGCAGACGCCGGGCCACTGGGCGAGGCGGAGGTGGAGGACGCCGTTATCTCTGACGACAAGGTAACGTCACAGTCGAGTTCTTTAACAAGAAGAACCAGGAACCGATCAGTGTTTGACGTGTGAATCCTTCTTGTCTGATTCTTCCAGTTCCGTCTGATCGATGACTTCTTCGCTGTGAATGGATCCAAGAAGCTGATTTTCTTCTATCAGGACGTGAAGCAGGTAAATGTTCTCATGGCGTCGACTCTTTTCTGTTGTCCTGGGTTTCCCCCGAGTCTCCTGACAGATGGATGTTAGGAACATCTCCACTAGAGAGCGCCCTACAGTTTGACCTCATTCCACAATATTCACCTCAGTTTTTCTAATCAGACTTTGCTTCATCATTTGTTGCTGACTCTTTATATGTTTATTCTTTTTAATCCCTCTCTTCTGTGTTTTTCCTCCAGAACCTGTCGTCCACTCAGTCGTCCTCTGTGGACGTGTTGTCCTCGGCCGTCGCTCAGAGGAAACTCTTCCTCACCACCGCGAACTCTGAGGTACAAGTGAACACCAGCGACTCAGAACACTTTAGAAATATGAAATCTAAAAGTAAAATAAGGAACCTAAAGTTTTCAGGGTTGATCCTGTTTCTCTGTGTTAACTCTTCATTTCACTCTTCACACTGTTTGATGACTCATCCTGCGTCCAATCAGAAACCTTTCTGGATTGTTTCACTTCCTCCCAGTGACGATAAACTCCACCAGTTAGCGACCGGCGCTCATGGAGCTACACGGCCTCATTCAGTTCAATCTGCAGGCGTCAACAAAGGTGGTGGCGAGAAGCTGGTTAATACAAAAAAAGAAGAAAAATGAACGTTGTTATCAATTCCTTATGATAAAGAAATGCAATTAAGTTTTGTTATTTTACAGTTTAACCATAAACTTTATTATAAATATCTATAAATATAAAGAAAACACAACCAAAGAAATCAAACTTTCTGACCTCAGCGGCGACAGCATCGCGTGGCGGTGAAGCTGCTGACGTGTCGTCATGGTTGCAGCTCGTGATGCAGAGTTTTAGTTTCAGTCAGAACAAAGCTTCGCTCCCGTCTCACAGATAATTACTGTGTCTGTGTTGCTATGGAACAAATCCTGAGCGCCGCTTTGTTTGGTGTTTACACGGTGACGCCAAATACCTTCAGCTCCGATCACATGACTACAGGTGGACTCAGGGATCAGAGAGCTGGGGAAATGAGCTGATTGCTAATAATGAACCAACGGCTGGAAGTTTGAAGTCTTGTGACTGTTCAGGTGTAAATTCAGAAAAGTGATCTGCAGAGACGTTTGGAAACGTGTGTGTTTCTTTGAAGCAGAACACTGCTCTGCTCGGTGTCCTCTCACCTTCACACACTGCTCTGCTCGGTGTCCTCACACCTTCACACACTGCTCTGCTCGGTGTCCTCACACCTTCACACACTGCTCTGCTCGGTGTCCTCACACCTTCACACACTGCTCTGCTCGGTGTCCTCACACCTTCACACACCCTGCCTTCTCCCTGCTCTGCTCGGTGTCCTCACACCTTCACACACTGCTCTGCTGCTCGGTGTCCTCCACCTTCACACAGCGCTCGTGTCCTCACACCTTCCACACTGCTCTGGCTCGGTGTCCTCACACCTTCACACACTGCTCTGCTCGGTGTCCTCACACCTTCACACACTGCTCTGCTCGGTGTCCTCACACCTTCACACACTGCTCTGCTCGGTGTCCTCTCACCTTCACACACTGCTCTGCTCTGCTCGGTGTCCTCTCACCTTCACACACTGCTCTGCTCTGCTCGGTGTCCTCACCTTCACACACTGCTCTGCTCTGCTCGGTGTCCTCTCACCTTCACACACTGCTCTGCTCTGCTCGGTGTCCTCTCACCTTCACACACTGCTCTGCTCGCTCGGTGTCCTCACACCTTCACACACTGCTCTGCACAGCTCGGTGTCCTCACACCTTCACACACTGCTCTGCACAGCTCGGTGTCCTCACACCTTCACACACTGCTCTGCACAGCTCGGTGTCCTCACACCTTCACACACTGCTCTGCACAGCTCGGTGTCCTCACACCTTCACACACTGCTCTGCTCACTAAGGCTCGGTGTCCTCTACACCTTCACACACTGCTCTGCTCGGTGTCCTCACACCTTCACACACTGCTCTGCTCTGCTCGGTGTCCTCACACCTTCACACACTGCTCTGCTCGGTGTCCTCTCACCTTCACACACTGCTCTGCTCGGTGTCCTCTCACCTTCACACACTGCTCTGCTCGGTGTCCTCTCACCTTCACACACTGCTCTGCCTGCCGGTGTCCTCTCACCCTTCACACACTGCTCTGCTCGGTGTCCTCTCACCTTCACACACTGCTCTGCTCTGCTCGGTGTCCTCTCACCTTCACACACTGCTCTGCTCGGTGTCCTCTCACCTTCACACACTGCTCTGCTCTGCTCGGTGTCCTCTCACCTTCACACACTGCTCTGCTCTGCTCGGTGTCCTCTCACCTTCACACACTGTCGCTCTGTCCTCACTACATGCTCTGCTCGGTGTCCTCACACCTTCACACACTGCTCTGCTCGGTGTCCTCATCACCTTCACACACTGCTCTGCTCTGCTCGGTGTCCTCTCACCTTCACACACTGCTCTGCTCTGCTCGGTGTCCTCTCACCTTCACACACTGCTCTGCTCTGCTCGGTGTCCTCACACCTTCACACACTGCTCTGCTCGGTGTCCTCTCACCTTCACACACTGCTCTGCTCTGCTCGGTGTCCTCACACCTTCACACACTCCTGCTCTGCTCTGCGTGTCCTCACACCTTCACACACTGCTCTGCTCTGCTCGGTGTCCTCTCACCTTCACACACTGCTCTGCTCTGCGGTGTCCTCTCACCTTCACACACTGCTCTGCTCTGCTCGGTGTCCTCACACCTTCACACACTGCTCTGCTCTGCTCGGTGTCCTCTCACCTTCACACACTGCTCTGCTCTGCTCGGTGTCCTCTCACCTTCACACACTCGGTCTCGGTCAGAGTTTCTGTTCGATTTGAGGCCAAGTCCTTGTTGTGTTTGGTCTCGATTGAAATGTGTCGACTGAAGTGAAAATAAAAGTTTCTGTCTTTTGACCACAAACTGAAACTAACCTCAGTCTCTCTGTGTTTTTTCAGCCTTTACTGGGGACGTGTCTGTTCTTCCTGAGAACCACAGACAAGGCCATAACCACCGCCAACATACAGCAGGTCAGTCCGTCGTGGTGCGTTCAGGAGCGTCTCAATGGACATTAAACCAAACCCCCCCCCCCCCAAAAAGAAACACACGAGACATGACAGAATTTTTTTCGTTTCAACCAAACATTTAAATGACGACGATTTGTTCTGACCACGGTGATGTCACAGTCTCCTGTACAGAGCTGATCATAGACGTTAAGGAGGTTTTCATAAACCTTGTCCTTGCTGCGGATCAGCTGTTCTCAGGGTCCCTCTGGCCGGGCTCCCAGGTAAATGTTCGAAGCCCCTGGTCGTGGTCACATGACCTGATCTCTGCTCCGCCTGCAGGAGGTGAACCTCGGCCTGTTGGACTGCAGCGAAGACGGCAGCTTCCTGCACAGCGTGGAGACTCTGCTGCTGGACGCCCTGGTGCCGGCTCTCAGGTCACAGCAGGTATGAACCTGAGGACACCTTCCACTAGACGTCCATCAGAGGAACCTGAGCAGAACCTCATGTTCTCACAGGAGCAGGATCTTCTTTTCTCTTCTGATCATGCATCAAGTTAAAAACTGTTTGGTCTGATGTTTTCTTTTCACCCTTATCATGAATGATTTTGTTATTATTATTACTATTATTATCATAAGTAAACAGAAACATCTCTATATCCAGTGTCTAAAGACTTTAGACGGACGACATAGAACGTGAACATGTCATTTGACGTGGTTCTCATCTCGTATGTTCACGTGTTCGTGTTGAGCCTCTGATCCCGTGTGCAGACGTGGGGCTCCGTGCAGACGGGAGCCTCCTCTGCTGACGTCCAGTCCTTCCAGGCGTCTGTGGATCAGTTTGTCAGTAACTGAACTCGGCCAGACTCAACGTGGAGAGAAAGTTCCAGCTGAAGCCGGTTGACCTCCCTGACGCCATCGAGCAGCTGAGCCTCCCCGCGGATTACACCTCTGCAGGTAGGAGGGACCGCTCCGTCGTTTATTCCTCTTCTCTCTTTTTATATAAATCTATCTAGAAGAAAATTATTAACATCGTACAACAACGTGTTTGACATTTTAACCAAAAAACCTGGTCCGAGAAACGACATGCGCTTTTGCTCTCAGCCAATAACAGCGAGCTGGTGGAGCGTCTGGAGGGCGTGGTCTCGGTGTGGACCAATCAGATCAAGCAGGTGCTGACGGAGAGCGAGCAGATGAGGAAGGAGGCGGATGACGTCGGACCCTCGGCGGAGCTGGAGCACTGGAAGAGACGCCTGGTCACCTTCAACAGGTGAAGGTCCAAATACAACATCACGTGTGAAAGTCTGTTCAAACATTTAAAATGATCTGATCTCATCTTTAGTGTCACTTTGTGTGTGTGTGTGTGTGTGTGTGTGTGTGTGTGTGTGTGTGTGTGTGTGTGTCAGTCTGATGGAGGAGTTGAAGAGTCCTCAGGTGAAAAGGACTCTGGGAGTTCTGCAGGTCGCCAGGTCCCGAGCGATACGAGTCTGGAGAGAGCTGGTCAGTGTCTGTCTGTCTGTCTGTCTGTGTGTCTGTCTGTCTCACTGTCTGTCTCACTGTCTGTCTCACTGTCTGTCTCACTGTCTCACTGTCTGTCTCACTGTCTGTCTCACTGTCTGTCTGTCTGTCTCACTGTCTGTCTCACTGTCTGTCTCACTGTCTGTCTCTGTGTTTCAGGACAGAGACATCACTGTGGTGTCTAACGAGGCCAAAGACAACGTGAAGTACCTGAACACCCTGAACAAGTTCTTTAGACCTCTGAGGAAATGCACTCCGGTAAAAATAATAGAATAATAAGAAGTGAAATATAATAAGATATAAATAAATGAATGAATAAATATAATAATAGAATAGAATAAACTTTATGTGAAATGTTTGGATCAAAAACTAGAGACTGAACTTAACCCTGAAATCTTCAAATCAACCTTAAAACAAAGAGTCGGAGTCAAGAGGCAGAATCTTTAGTTTGAGGAACAAAGATGTGAAGATAAAAACTTTATCATCTCTCTAATATTTAAATATACGCTGTGGGGGTGGAGCTGGACTCTCTGACAGCATGTCAGACAGGATGCTGTCTAAGTCACATGACATCCTGGACAGTGTCTCCCCCCCTCTCCATGACGAGCTGGACTCACCGAGTCCTTCCTGCCTGAGGCCGTCTCCTCCCTCTGAGCGACACTGAGTCAGAAGCCTGGACTCATTACAATGCTACCAATATCCGCACATATCCATGCTTGCACTACAAATACTACAGAACGCACATATTGTATAAATGTCATATCAAATTTTATTTCTATATATTTTTTAATCTTTATATGTTTATATTTCTACTCTTGCATGGAGCTATTGTAACAAACACAATTTCCCCCTGGGATCAATAAAGTATTTCTGATTCTGATTCAATACTGCTGTGTGTTGTGTGTCTGCTGTGTGTTGTGTGTCTGCTGTGTGTTGTGTGTCTGCTGTGTGTTGTGTGCTGTGTGTGTTGTGTGTCTGCTGTGTGTTGTGTGTCTGCTGTGTGTTGTGTGTCCTCCCTGGCGATCAGACTGTGTTTGCTTGATGCTGTTCATCGCTGGTGTTGTGTGTCTGCTGTGTGTTGTGCGTCTGCTGTGTGTTGTGCGTCTGCTGTGTGTTGTGCGTCTGCTGTGTGTTGTGTGTCTGCTGTGTGTTGTGCGTCTGCTGTGTGTTGTGTGTCTCTCCCCTCACAGACTGGTTTGCTGGAGCACCTCCCCAGGCTGATGATGAGCATCAGGATGATTCTCACGTTCTCTCAGTTCTACAACAGCTCAGAGAAGATGACGTCTCTGCTGCTGAAGGTCACAAACCAGATGATGTCGTCCTGTAGGAGCTTCCTGCTGCAGAGCGTCAGCCACATCTGGGACCAGAGCAGGTAGAGGTCCTACAGTCATACAGCAGGTAGAGGTCCTACAGTCCATACAGCAGGTAGAGGTCCTACAGTCATACAGCAGGTAGAGGTCCTACAGTCATACAGCAGGTAGAGGTCCTACAGTCATACAGCAGGTAGAGGTCCTACAGTCATACAGCAGGTAGAGGTCCTACAGTCATACAGCGGGTAGAGGTCCTACAGTCATACAGCAGGTAGAGGTCATACAGCAGGTAGAGGTCCTACAGTCATACAGCAGGTAGAGGTCCTACAGTCATACAGCAGGTAGAGATCCTACAGTCATACAGCAGGTAGAGGTCCTACAGCATCGCAGTAGAGTCCTACAGTCCATACAGCAGGTAGAGTCCTACAGTCATACAGCAGGTAGAGATCCTACAGTCATACAGCAGGTAGAGGTCCTACAGTCATACAGCAGGTAGAGGTCCTACAGTCATACAGCAGGTAGAGGTCCTACAGTCATACAGCAGGTAGAGGTCCTACAGTCATACAGCAGGTAGAGGTCCTACAGCCATACAGCAGGTAGAGGTCCTACAGTCATACAGCAGGTAGAGTCCTACAGTCATACAGCAGGTAGAGGTCCTACAGTCATACAGCAGGTAGAGGTCCTACAGTCATACAGCAGGTAGAGGTCCTACAGTCATACAGCAGGTAGAGGTCCTACAGTCATACAGCAGGTAGAGGTCCTACAGCCATACAGCAGGTAGAGGTCCTACAGTCATACAGCAGGTAGAGGTCCTACAGTCATACAGCAGGTAGAGATCCTACAGTCATACAGCAGGTAGAGGTCCTACAGTCATACAGCAGGTAGAGGTCCTACAGTCATACAGCAGGTAGAGGTCCTACAGTCATACAGCAGGTAGAGGTCCTACAGTCCAACAGCAGGTAGAGGTCCTACAGTCATACAGCAGGTAGAGGTCCTACAGTCCAACAGCAGGTAGAGGTCCTACAGTCATACAGCAGGTAGAGGTCCTACAGTCCAACAGCAGGTAGAGATCCTACAGTCCAACAGCAGGTAGAGGTCCTACAGCCATACAGCAGGTAGAGGTCCTACAGTCATACAGCAGGTAGAGGTCCTACAGTCATACAGCAGGTAGAGGTCCTACAGTCATACAGCAGGTAGAGGTCCTACAGTCATACAGCAGGTAGAGGTCCTACAGTCAACCAGCAGGTAGAGGTCCTACAGCCATACAGCAGGTAGAGATCCTACAGTCATACAGCAGGTAGAGGTCCTACAGTCATACAGCAGGTAGAGGTCCTACAGTCATACAGCAGGTAGAGATCCTACAGTCATAAAGCAGGTAGAGGTCCTACAGCCATACAGCAGGTAGAGGTCCTACAGTCATACAGCAGGTAGAGGTCCTACAGTCATACAGCAGGTAGAGATCCTACAGTCATACAGCAGGTAGAGGTCCTACAGTCATACAGCAGGTAGAGATCCTACAGTCATACAGCAGGTAGAAGTCCTACAGTCATACAGCAGGTAGAGGTCCTACAGTCATACAGCAGGTAGAGGTCCTACAGTCCAACAGCAGGTAGAGGTCCTACAGTCATACAGCAGGTAGAAGTCCTACAGCCATACAGCAGGTAGAGGTCCTACAGCCATACAGCAGGTAGAGGTCCTACAGTCATACAGCAGGTAGAGGTCCTACAGTCATACAGCAGGTAGAGGTCCTACAGTCATACAGCAGGTAGAGGTCCTACAGTCCAACAGCAGGTAGAGGTCCTACAGTCATACAGCAGGTAGAGGTCCTACAGTCATACAGCAGGTAGAGGTCCTACAGTCATACAGCAGGTAGAGGTCCTACAGTCATACAGCAGGTAGAGATCCTACAGTCATACAGCGGGTAGATAACCTACAGTCATACAGCAGGTAGAGGTCCTACAGCCATACAGCAGGTAGAGGTCCTACAGCCATACAGCAGGTAGAGGTCCTACAGTCATACAGCAGGTAGAGATCCTACAGTCATACAGCAGGTAGAGGTCCTACAGCCATACAGCAGGTAGAGGTCCTACAGTCATACAGCAGGTAGAGATCCTACAGCCATACAGCAGGTAGAGGTCCTACAGTCATACAGCAGGTAGAGATCCTACAGTCATACAGCAGGTAGAGATCCTACAGTCATACAGCAGGTAGAGGTCCTACAGTCATACAGCAGGTAGAGGTCCTACAGTCATACAGCAGGTAGAGGTCCTACAGTCATACAGCGGGTAGAGGTCCTACAGTCATACAGCAGGTAGAGGTCCTACAGTCATACAGCAGGTAGAGGTCCTACAGCCATACAGCAGGTAGAGGTCCTACAGTCATACAGCAGGTAGAGGTCCTACAGTCATACAGCAGGTAGAGATCCTACAGTCATACAGCAGGTAGAGGTCCTACAGTCATACAGCAGGTAGAGGTCTTACAGTCATACAACAGGTAGAGGTCCTACAGTCATACAGCGGGTAGAGGTCCTACAGTCATACAGCAGGTAGAGGTCCTACAGTCATACAGCAGGTAGAGGTCCTACAGCCATACAGCAGGTAGAGGTCCTACAGTCATACAGCAGGTAGATGTCCTACAGTCATACAGCAGGTAGAGATCCTACAGCCAGTGACCTTTGACCTCTGAATTATGCTCAGATCTTCAGATATTGTGTTCACAAAGACACAGAAACCTCAAAACTTGTGTGTGTGTGTGTTTGTGTGTGTTTGTGTGTCAGGTCAGTGTTGTTGCAGCGTATCTCTGAGTGTTGTCATCTGAAGGTTCAGTACCAGAGGAGTTTCCAGTCAGTCAGAGATCAGCTGAGAGAAAATCCTGAGATGAGACAGTTTGACCTCAGGTAAAATCCTCGTCTCATTGTCTCAGTGTCTCATTGTCTCAGTGTCTCATTGTCTCAGTGTCTCAGTGTCTCATTGTCTCAGTGTCTCATTGTCTCAGTGTCTCAGTGTCTCATTGTCTCATTGTCTCATTGTCTCAGTGTCTCAGTGTCTCATTGTCTCAGTGTCTCAGTGTCTCATTGTCTCAGTGTCTCATTGTCTCAGTGTCTCAGTGTCTCAGTGTCTCAGTGTCTCATTGTCTCAGTGTCTCATTGTCTCAGTGTCTCAGTGTCTCATTGTCTCATTGTCTCAGTGTCTCAGTGTCTCAGTGTCTCAGTGTCTCAGTGTCTCCTTGTCTCTCACCATCATGTCTTCTTCTTTCTTCTCCTGCAGTGAAAACTACATCTTTGGGAAGTTTGATGCTTTCTGCAAACGTCTTGAGAAGATTGCTGACATGGCGTCTACGCTGGAGAGTCTGACCGCTCTGCAACACATGAAGGTCATTCCAACGAATTTATATATATATATATATATATTCTGTATGTATACATATAAATGTCCTGTGTCTCCTGATGTGAAGCTTACGTGTGTTTCAGGTGGAGGGTGTTGAGGAGATTTACGTTCGATACCAGAGCATCGTCTGCACAACTGAGTCCAAGACCTATGACTTCCTGGACCACCGCAACCTGGAGGTGAGCTGTGGAATTACAGGATGAATCACACAGATTCAGAGCAGAACATCAGTCAGTTCACAACTTCAACAGTCTCCTAACACACACACACACACACAGGAACAGACACACACACACACACACACACACACACACTGGCATCACAGTATTTAAGTGAAGTTGTCAAGTCTTTAGCAACAGTGCTTTACTTTTTTCATTGTGTGTGTGTGTGTGTGTGTGTGTGTGTGTGTGTGTGTGTGTGTGTGTGTGTGTGTGTGTGTGTGTGTGTGTGTGTGTGTCAGTTTGACAGTGACTACACAGACTTCCAGCTGCAAGTTCACAGTTTGTTCCAGTCTCTTCAGTCTCTCCTCGACTTTTGGTTCCATCAGTCTCTCACTGTAGGTTCATTATACGTTCTACTGAGTGTGTTGTGTGTGTGTGGTGTGTGATCATGTTAATCCATCGTGATGTGTGTGTGTCTCTCTGTGGTGTGTGTTTCAGACAGAGCAGATGCTGGATCTACTGGTTGTGTTTGAGTCTCTTCCTGCGTCTCCTCTGGATCTGAAGCTTCATTACCTGCAGCTGCTGCAGTTTTATGGCCGAGAGCTGGAGCTGCTGAGGAGGACGTACGAGAGACAGAGAGAGAGACCGACCATTGGACGCAACCTGCCTCCGGTACACCTGTCGCTCTGCCCACCTGTCGCTCTGTCCACCTGTCCCTCTGCCCACCTGTCGCTCTGTCCACCTGTGCCTCTGTCCACCTGTCGCTCTGTCCACCTGTGCCTCTGTCCACATGTCGCTCTGTCTACCTGTCGCTCTGTCCACCTGTGCCTCTGTCCACCTGTCGCTCTGTCCACCTGTCGCTCTGCCCACCTGTGCCTCTGTCCACCTGTCGCTCTGTCTACCTGTCCACCTGCCACCTGTGCTCTGTCCACTGTGCTCTGCCACTGTGCCTCTGTCACCTGGTCGCCTGCTGTCCACCTGTGCCTCTGTCCACATGTCGCTCCCACTGTCCTCTGTCACCTGTCGCTCTGCCACTGTGCTCTGTCCACCTGTCGCTCTGCCACTGTCCTCTGTCCACCTGCCACTGTCTGCCACCTGTCCTTCTACTGTCCACCTGTCGCTTCCACCTGCCTTGTCCACCTGTCGCTCTGTCCACCTGTCGCTCTGTCACGTGCCTGCCACCTGTGCCTCTGTCCACCTGTCGCTCTGTCCACCTGTGCCTCTGTCTACCTGTCGCTCTGTCCACCTGTCGCTCTGCCCACCTGTGCCTCTGTCCACCTGTCGCTCTGCCCACCTGTCCACCTGTCGCTCTGCCCACCTGTCCACCTGTCGCTCTGCCCACCTGCCCACCTGTCGCTCTGCCCACCTGTCACTCTGCCCACCTGTCGCTCTGTCGCTCTGTCCACCTGTCGCTCTGCCCACCTGTCCCTCTGTCCACCTGTCGCTCTGCCCACCTGTCACTCTGTCTACCTGTCGCTCTGCCCACCTGTCACTCTGTCTACCTGTCGCTCTGTCTACCTGTCGCTCTGCCCACCTGTCACTCTGTCTACCTGTCGCTCTGTCGCTCTGCCCACCTGTCGCTCTGCCCACCTGTCGCTCTGCCCACCTGTCACTCTGTCTACCTGTCGCTCTGTCCACCTGTGCCTCTGTCTACCTGTCGCTCTGTCCACCTGTCACTCTGTCTACCTGTCTCGCCTGTCCCCCTGTCCACCTGTCCACCTGTCGCTCTGCCCACCGTCGCTCTGTCGTGGGATGTCAGTAACATCACCTGTCTCTCTCTCAGGCGGCCGGTCGGGTGCTGTGGTGTCGTCACCTGTTCCGGAGGATTGAAGGCCCCATGTTGATCCTGAAGAAGAAGCTGAACGTCCTGAAGGTACCGCCTCTGATATTTCCGACCAATCATGTCAGTGTCTCTGACCCATTTGACCTCAGTGACCCCGTCTCTCTCCCAGGGACCAGAGATGACCAAAGTGATCCGCAGCTACAACAAGATGGCGCTCATGCTGCTGCAGTACGAGGAAGTGCACCTGCAGGGGTGGGTTCAGACTGCAGAGAGGGCACCGCACTGCCTCAGCGCCGCCCTGCTGGTCCGACATCAAAACTGCAAGGTATGACTGATGACTGAAAACAGTGACGGATCAGTGACTGTATATAACGATGTGTATGTTTCAGGAGGTCTTGGTGAACCTGGACCCTGTGGTGCTGGAGGTTCTGCAGGAGTTTCGCTGGATGACCAAACTCGGGGTGTTTGTGCCAAAAGTCCTCGTGAAGATGACGTCCAGAGAATCAGAGATCAAAGCTCTTTACAACCAGTGAGAACAAACGCTCATGATGTAATCCTTCCTGATTTGGGACAAACGTTACTTGTCTTTGTTTGAACTTGTGTAGCTTTTAGTTTCTTGATCGTAGTGTCGACGCTCTGATCTGTTCCAGGCTGCAGGAGCTGCTGCAGGACTACAGCTCGGTCGTGGACGGGATCCCGGCTCTTCTCTTCCCTCTGATGCAGCCCTTCATCGGCCGGGTGGAGGCGGCGCTCTCCCCCGGACTCACCACACTGTCCTGGACCGCTCTCAACACTGACGCATGTGAGCAGGAACAGATCTGCTGCTCTATGTTATGTGATGTGATAAACCTAGATTATGTTGAGATGGTCGCTGTGAAACACACGGTGACACGTGATTGAAACTACAATGTTCCTGCCTGTGCTCAGTCATACAGAGTGTGTATGTGGCCCTGGAGGAGCTGGAGCAGGTTTCTAAAGCCGCCACAGATCTGTTGGAGTGTCGTGTCGATCGGCTGCTTCAGGCCGTGTCCTCCTGCAGCCTGCTGGTCCTGCCTGAAGACTCCCCCGTCTCACCTCACCACCTCCTGCTGCAGACAGACGCCTCAGTCCGAGCTGCTGCCGTCACTCTGAACTGGTAACGCTGCACAAATGGTTTTGTTTGAATGGTTATGTTTCAGACTGTGTGAGAATCGGGTCTGAGAAACAGCTACAGCTCTGTTATAATGGTTCTGTTTTGGTGTTCGCCCCCTGTCTGTTAATGCTGTTACTGCAACGACTGCAGAGTCAAATGTAACAGTTTCTGCTTCTCAAGAGTTCGAATGTCACATCAATAACAGCACTCGGTCTCTAACAGCACAGCTTTCACCTCCCGTATCGATTATTACAACTCTCTCCTCTCCGGCCTCTCACTCAAACTCCTCCATAAACTCCAACTGGTCCAAAACGCAGCTGACCGGATCATCACCAGAACCCAAACCCCAGAACCCATCCAGCGAACACATCGCCCCTGTCTCCCTATCAAATACAGCTTCAACATGGCACCTCCTCCCCTCTCTGACCTCCTCCTCAACTACACACCCACCCATACTCTCCGCTCGTCCTCCTCCGTGCTCCTCGCCACTCCTGCCTGGCTGTCTTCCATGCCCCCCCCCCCCCCCCCCCCACCTCTTCCGATTGACGTACTCAGAATAATTCTTTAGTATTTACTTGTTCTTTTATTAGTCTGTTGTTGTGTGTTGTTGTGTTCATGTTTGCTCTGTTTTAATAGTTGTGAATCTGTTTTATTTCATTATTATTTCTACATGTAAGGTGACCTTGAGTGTCATGAAAGGCGCCCATACATAAAATGTATTATTATTATTATAATTATTATAATTATTGTTATTATTATTATTATTATTGTGTGTGTGTGTGTGTGTGTGTGTGTGTGTGTGAGACAGGCAGAGTCAGCAGGTGGAGAAATATGTGTTTGAGCTGATTGAGGAGCTGAAGAAGAAGATGAAGCCGACAGAGACTGTTAATCTGGAGGTAACACACACACACAAGTTTAATGAGTAAAAAAAAAACAATACACCTCTCCTCTCATCCTCCTCCTCCTCTCATCCTCCTCCTCCTCCTCCTCCTCCTCCTCTCATCCTCCTCCTCCTCTCATCCTCCCTCCTCCTCCTCCTCCTCCTCCTCTCTCCTCCTCCTCTCCTCCTCCTCCTCCTCCTCCTCCTCCTCCTCCTCCTCCTCCTCCTCCTCAGGGATCTTTCCAGTGTCTCCATCCAGACTCCAAACAGAAGACTCGCTGTCAGTCTTGTCTTCCTTGTCGTTTCTACAACCTGATTGGTCAGATCTGTAATCGCAGCACTGAAGCTCTGGTCAAAGGTCAGACTCCTTTACTCCATCACATCATGAAGATGAACATACAGACAAATAAATCTCTACGTTCTTGTTTGTCTTTTCTTTCCAGCCACCAAATCATCTCTGGACACCCTGAGGAGGAGACTCCATGTCGTTAAATACCAGTCGTCCTCCGCCTCCTCTTCCTCCTCCAGCAGCCACTCTGCTCCTCCTCCTCTCCTCAGAGCCTCCATCCAGCTCGCCATCCCCAACATCGTCCTCAGACCCAGTCTGGACGACATTCAGGTCCGTCTGCTCTGTGACCTCTGACCTCTGACGTTGACTCTTCACCTTGTAGAACATGACACTGAACTGGTTTAATGGTTTGAGTTTCCCGTGTGTTTCAGACCACAGTGAATAATCTGGTGAACCTGGTGTTGTCTGTGACCAGAGACATTCCTCTGTGGACGTTCTCTCACATGCAGTACAAGCAGCAGCAGGTAGACGCTCGCCTCACACGCCTGTCAGTGCACAACCAATCACATCCCAGCATTACTCTCTCTCCGTATCGTGCAGGTGGAGCAGGCGGCGGTTCGCGACGCTGGAGACGACGTCACGGTGAAGCCGCCGGTGCTCAGGCCTCTGGACAGACAGCTGGCCGAACATAAAGACGTCACCAAGTCCGTCCTTATTTAGTCCCTAGTTTTTATTTTTGAGGATGTTTACTTGGTGTTTAACGCAATGAACCAAAACTAGAAACTAAAACCTCAGTTCAGCCTAATGTCATTCATTACAAATCATTTATGATCAGAGACTGTAAATAAAGATCAAAGACACGTCTTTACTTCCTCAAGAAATGAGGCCGAAGTATCTCAGATATAAATGCTGCCATCTTGTGGTGATCGTGCAGTGGAGCCCGGGTATCGAGGATCTGCCCATTAACTCTCTCCACCAATCCTGAGTCAGTCTCTGCTGTCAATCATGAGTCAGTCTCTGCTGTCAATCATGAGCCACTTGAACAAACATCAGTGAGATGAGAACGAGCTGAAATGACAGAAACATCTTTGACAAACATTTATTTTACGTCTACTTTGAGTTTTTTAGTTTTGCCCATGTCCCATCTGCTAACATGGAGGAGGCATATTTGACCTATACTGTAGCCATCCACCAGGGGCCGATGGAGAGGATTTGGCTTCACCTTTATGAGCCGTCATGTCGTCTGTGTGTGTTTTGCAGGTTGGTGATGCAGCTCAGCTCCGAGGTGTCGTCTCTGAGAAGTCCGGCTGCTGAGACGCTGAATGACCTCACTCACTTCTCCGCTCTGTGGAACCAGGTTTGTGTGTCTGTGTCGATCAAGCTTCAGTGTTTATTAACTCGTCTAAAATCATCACATCTGTTATTTCTGTAGTTAAGTTAGATATTTTTAAACTTGCAGAAATCTGTTTTAATTTAGGTAACAGTGCGTTTAATGCAGTCGCCTGTTGGTGGCGTCATCTCCTCTTTGAGTCAATGTTTGTCAGAAGAGTCAAAAGGGAATTTGTATCCAGTTTGAAGTCACGTTTTACGAAACACCTTTTAGATCTTGGTGGTTTTTAACTCTGTTTGAAGCAGATGAAGGATTTTAGAGAAACAAGCTGAGCAGACGTTAGTGGACAACTCCCATCCTCCCACACTGTCCCTGAGGAAGACTACAACTCCCATCCTCCCACACTGTCCCTGAGGAAGACTACAACTCCCATCCTCCCACACTGTCCCTGAGGAAGACTACAACTCCCATCCTCCCACACTGCTCATGATGAAGACTACAACTCCCATCCTCCCACACTGTCCCTGAGGAAGACTACAACTCCCATCCTCCCACACTGTCCCTGAGGAAGACTACAACTCCCATCCTCCCACGTCTGAGAGACTACAACCCCATCCTCCCACACTGTCCCTGAGGAAGACTACAACTCCCATCCTCCCACACTGTCCCTGAGGAAGACTACAACTCCCATCCTCCCACACTGTCCCTGAGGAAGACTACAACTCCCATCCTCCCACACTGTCCCTGAGGAAGACTACAACTCCCATCCTCCCACACTGTCCTGATGAAGACTACAACTCCCATCCTCCCACACTGTCCCTGAGGAAGACTACAACTCCCATCCTCCCACACTGTCCCTGAGGAAGACTACAACTCCCATCATCCCACACTGTCCCTGAGGAAGACTACAACTCCCATCCTCCCACACTGTCCCTGAGGAAGACTACAACTCCCATCTCCCACTGCCTGAGAAGACTACAACTCCCATCCTCCCACACTGTCCTGAGGAAGACTACAACTCCCATCCTCCCACACTGCCTGAGAAGCTACACTCCCATCCTCCACACGTCCCTGAGAGACTACAACTCCCATCCTCCCACACTGCTCATGATGAAGACTACAACTCCCATCCTCCCACACTGTCCCTGAGGAAGACTACAACTCCCATCCTCCCACACTGTCCCTGAGGAAGACTACAACTCCCATCCTCCCACACTGCTCATGATGAAGACTACAACTCCCATCCTCCCACACTGTCCCTGAGAAGACTACAACTCCCATCCCCACACTGTCCCTGAGGAAGACTACAACTCCCATCCTCCCACACTGTCCCTGAGGAAGACTACAACTCCCATCCTCCCACACTGCTCATGATGAAGACTACAACTCCCATCCTCCCACACTGTCCCTGAGGAAGACTACAACTCCCCCTCCCATTCCTACGAACCAACTCATCCTCCCATGATGAAGACTACAACTCCCATCCTCCCACACTGTCCTGAGAAGACTACAACTCCCATCCTCCCACACTGTCCCTGAGGAAGACTACAACTCCCATCCTCCCACACTGTCCTGATGAAGACTACAAACTCCCATCCTCCCACACTGCCCTGAGAAGACTACAACTCCCATCCTCCCACACTGCTCATGAGAAGACTACAACTCCCATCCCCACACTGCTGAGGAAGACTACAACTCCCACTCCCACACTGCTCATGATGAAGACTACAACTCCCATCCTCCCACACTGTCCCTGAGGAAGACTACAACTCCCATCCTCCCACACTGCTCATGATGAAGACTACAACTCCCATCCTCCCACACTGCTCATGATGAAGACTACAACTCCCATCCTCCCACACTGCTCATGATGAAGACTACAACTCCATCTCCCCACTCCCATCACTGCTCCACTGATGAAGACTACAACTCCCATCCTCCCACACTGCTCATGATGAAGACTACAACTCCCATCCTCCCACACTGCTCATGATGAAGACTACAACTCCCATCCTCCCACACTGCCTGAGAGACTACACTCCATACATGCATGAAGACTACAACTCCCATCCTCCCACACTGTCCCTGAGGAAGACTACAACTCCCATCCTCCCCACTGCTCCAGAAAACAACTCCTCACGTCCCTGAGTGAAGAAAACTACAACTCCCATCCTCCCCACTGCTCATGATGAAGACTACAACTCCCATCCTCCCACACTGTCTGAGAAGACTACAACTCCCATCCTCCCACACTGCTCATGACTTGAAGACTACAACTCCCATCCTCCCACTGCCTGAGAAGACTACAACTCCCATCCTCCCACACTGTCATGATGAAGACTACAACTCCCATCCTCCCACACTGTCCCTGAGGAACTACAACCCTCTCCCAACTGCCAGGAGACACACTCCCATCCTCCCACACTGCTCTGATGAAGACTACAACTCCCATCTCCACACTGTCCCTGAGAAGACTACACTCCATCCCCACACTGTCCCTGAGGAAGACTACAACTCCCATCCTCCCACACTGTCCCTGAGGAAGACTACAACTCCCATCCTCCCACACTGCTCATGATGAAGACTACAACTCCCATCCTCCCACACTGTCCCTGATGAAGACTACAACTCCCATCCTCCCACACTGTCCTGAGGAAGACTACAACTCCCATCCTCCCACACTGCTCATGATGAAGACTACAACTCCTCCCATCCTCCCACACTGTCCCTGAGGAAGACTACAACTCCCATCCTCCCACACTGCTCCCTGATGAAGACTACAACTCCCATCCTCCCACACTGTCCCATGATGGAAGACTACAACTCCCATCCTCCCACACTGTCCCTGAGAAGACTACAACTCCATCCTCCCACACTGTCCCTGATGAAGACTACAACTCCCATCCTCCACACTGTCCCTGAGGAAGACTACAACTCCCATCCTCCCACACTGTCCCTGAGAAGACAACTACCCCCAACTCCCATAACAACTCCCATCTCCACACTGTCCCTGAGAAGACTACAACTCCCATCCTCCCACACTGTCCCTGATGAAGACTACAACTCCCATCCCTCCCAACACTCGTCCCTGATGAAGACTACAACTCCCATCCTCCCACACTGTCCCTGATGAAGACTACAACTCCCATCCTCCCACACTGTCCCTGATGAAGACTACAACTCCCATCCTCCCACACTGTCCCTGATGAAGACTACAACTCCCATCCTCCCACACTGCTCATGATGAAGACTACAACTCCCATCCTCCCACACTGTCCCTGATGAAGACTACAACTCCCATCCTCCCACACCTGATGAGATACCTCCCTTCACAGACTAAAACTACACCCATCCTCCCACACTGCTCATGATGAAGACTACAACTCCCATCCTCCCACACTGCTCTGTTGTTCCATGTTTAAAGAACCCTGTTCTGTTTTCAGGAGCCAGAGGAGCAGGTGCAGATCTTTCTGAAATCTGAGCCGTCGCTGACAGAGTTCAGTTCTCAGATCTGCTTCTACTCTGTGAGTCCAACACCTCTTCATCTTCATCACTTCACCTCTTCATCACTTCATATCTTCATCACTACTTTTACTCATGTTAATGATTTGAACAATTCTTCCACCACTGAAGAAGAAACAAGAACCCAAACTTGAAACTATAAATAAATGTGACGACACGTCTCCACTTCCTGTAGAAGGATCTGATGATGATGAGTCAGAGACTGAGCAGTCGTGATCATGGAGTCGTAGTAAACATCTATTTAACGTTTACTTAGATTTTTTGGTTTGGTCCATGTCCCATCTGCTAACATGGAGGAGGAGGGTTTAGGATCTGTACTGCAGCCAGACACCACAAATGATTTGATTTCACTTTTGGGGGCCGTCATGTCGTCCGTCTTTATGTACAGTCAGTATTTACTCTCTGTTCTCCCATGATGCATTGCTGCAGAAGCTGGAGGTGCAGATTTCGGAGCTCCCGCTGTTTCGCACGATGGGTTCCATCATCTTCGACACCGACGAGCTGAAGCTGGCTCTGACTCAGGAATGTCGACTGTGGAAACAAGCCTTTGGTGCTGCGCTCAACTGCCGGGCGTCCGCCGACATGGACGGCATCTTCACGTTTGTGGACGGGATGACGAAGAGTCTGCAGCGTCCAATCACAGACCTGGAGGACGTCCGAGGAGCCATGTCGGCGCTCAGAGAGGTGAAGGGACACATGAACTGAGGAGTTCTTGTCAGTGATGGTAGAAGATGTGAGGAGACGTGTTGCATAGAAGAAGTTGTTGTGATCACAGTCCACGATCAGCTGACACCATGTAACCTGCTCAGTTCCTCCTTTCTTTAATCCTCCATCATGTTTTCACTCTTTCACGCTTTTTGTGTTTGAGGTTCGGGAGGCGGAGGTTCGTATCGACGCCACCATCGGTCCAGTCGAGGAATCCTTCGCTCTGCTCAACAAACACGAGCTGCTGTTTAATGACGGGAACGCCGAGCGCGTGGACGGCCTGACGTACGCCTGGAAGAACCTCAACGCCCTGGTGAGGAGGGGACGCCGTCGAGGGAAGGTATAATATCAACAAGAGTTTGTACGAAGATCCAGGTGTGTGTGTGTGTGTGTGTGTGTGTGTGTGTGTGTGTGTGTGTGTGTGTGTGTGTGTGTGTTTTAGGTGGTGCAGAACCAGAACACTCTGGTGAAAATCCAACCCAGCATGAAGGCAGACCTGCTGTCTGCAGTCCAGAGCTTCCAGAGCAACGTTCATGACTTCTGCACCAAGTACAACCAAAGGTATACACACACACACACACAACACACACACACACACACACACACACACACACACACACACACACACACACACACACACACACACACACAATAACACGTTGGACCTGTGCACAACAACTCAAACCTGAGCGTGTGCGTGCAGGGGTCCTGGCGTGGAGGGCGTGGCTCCAGTTGAAGCCAGTGAGCGCCTGCAGAGTTTCCAGTCAGACTTTGATCAGCTGTGGAGGAAGTTCATCACCTACTCAGGAGGAGAGGAGCTGTTCGGTTTGACTGTTAAAGGTTCGTCTCACCACCTGCCTCCTTGCTTCCTTCTCTCCTTCTCTCCTGGCTCCTCTCCTCCTTAATCTCCCTCCTTCCTTGCAGAGTATCCAGAGCTGCAGAGGATCAAGAGGGAGCTCTCTCTTCTGTCCAAACTTTACACTTTATATAACTCCGTCATCGACAGCGTGACTGGATACTACGACTTCCTGTGGGCCGGACTGGACATCGAGAAGATGAACCTGGAGCTGCAGGACTTCCAGAACAGGTCGAGCAGCGAGGACAGTGATAGGACAATATTTAAAACTGGATAAAAGTTGATGAATGCAGCAGAAAAAGAGAAATAAAAAGTAAAACATCTCTGTTGTAGTTTTATTTCTTCACCTGTCTCTGGGTCTGTTCAGGATCAAGAAGCTTCCGAAGGCGTTGAAGGAGTGGCAGGCCTTTGGAGATCTGAAGAAGACTATCGATGACTTCACTGAGTCCTGCCCTCTGCTCTACATGATGGCCAACAAGGTACGAGTCACTGATCTCACCTGGGTCGTAGCAAACATTCACCCAGTTTGTGTCTCAGAACCTGAAGCTGTGGACTCTGTGTCCTTCAGGCGATGCTGCCCAGACACTGGACTCGTCTCAGTGAGTCGACCGCTCACAGTTTCCAGGTGGAATCCGAGAGCTTCTCTCTCAGGAACATCATGGAGGCTCCGCTGCTCAAACACAAAGAGGACATTGAGGTTTTGATGATTTATTTAATTAATTCTTAACTTGTTAATGATAAAGTTAATTCTCCACAAATGAAAGATGGAAAGTGGATTGTCTGTCTTCTGTCCTGCTGTCGTCAGGATGTCTGCATCAGTGCCGTGAAGGAGCGAGACATCGAGGCCAAGCTGAAGGACGTCGTGGCCGAGTGGAGCAGCCAGAGCCTCAGCTTCGCCCCCTTCAGGACCAGAGGAGAACTGCTGCTGAGAGGAGCCGACACCGTCGAGAAAGTCTCCATGATGGAGGACGGCCTGATGGTGCTGACGTCACTGCTGAGCAACAGGTAGGGGGGGGGGGGTCTCAGACGGAGAGAAATAGACAAAATGTGAGAAAGAGAATAAAAGATCAGGAATCAACAAATATTGATAGAAGTAAGATTAGTTGAAGAACCAAAGACTGGGTGGAGAGATGGATGAATGTCGTCCTGCAGGTACAACGCTCCGTTCAAGCCGTCCATCCAGCTGTGGGTCCAGAAACTCTCCAACACGTCCGAGATCATCGAGAAGTGGTTGTCGGTTCAAAACCTCTGGATCTACCTGGAGGCCGTGTTTGTGGGCGGAGACATCGCCAAACAGCTGCCTCAGGTCACAACAAACATCAGGCTGCGTGTCACCAGTGACATCATCACCACGCCTCGTTGTTGCCATGCCAACCTGCAAACAGCTTTCCTGTGGCTTGATGCTTGATGTTTGTTCCTCAGGAGGCGAAACGTTTCCTGAACATCGACAAGTCCTGGCAGAGGATCATGCAGCGAGCACACGAGCTTCCCAACGCCGTGCAGTGCTGCGTGGGAGACGAGACGCTCAGCCAGGTGCTGCCCACGTGCCTCTGAGCAACACAACCATGCTGTAGGTCCACGCTCACAGCCGCTTGTTGTCTCTGCAGCTGCTGCCTCACCTGCTGGAGCAGCTGGAGCTGTGTCAGAAGTCTCTGTCCGGATACCTGGAGAAGAAACGACTGGTGTTTCCTCGCTTCTTCTTCGTGTCCGACCCCGCCCTGCTGGAGATCCTGGGTCAGGCGTCGGACTCGCACACCATACAGGTAACACGAGTGTGAAATGTGTCGAGAAGAAACACGTCAGCTCAGCAATAATCGGTGGTAATCGGTGCAGGTGGAACAAACACTGGTTTAAGATTTAGTTTAATTTTTAAAACTTCTCTCTGCTCCACCTCTCAGCACCTTTCGTCTTTTCTTTCTTTACGATCTTGATAAAATAGTTGATAAATATTTCAATCTGAATTCTCTTTGTCATCAGGCCCATCTCCTGAGTCTGTTCGACAACGTCAGCCGAGTCGTGTTCAGTGAGAAACTCTACGACCAGATGCTCAGTTTTCAGTCTCAGGAAGGAGAAACTGTGGAGCTGAGTCAACCCGTCCTGGCTCAGGTACATTTCATCAGAACCTTTAGAACCTTCTTCCCCTCACACACTCTGAATCACTGCTTTTAAACTATGTTATCAGCGGCTGTATGAATCTGTCTGGATCTTTTCTGTGACTGCTGACGATTCAACCTTCCAGGGTAACGTGGAGGTGTGGTTAGTACAGCTGCTCGCCGGAGTCAGACACACGCTCCACGCCATCATTCGTCAGGCCTACGTGGCGATCACTGAGCCGGGCCTGAAGCTGCTGGACTTCCAGTCGGCGTTTCCAGCTCAGGTCGGCCTCCTGGGAATCCAGATGATCTGGACCAGAGACGCAGAAGACGCACTAGTCCTCAGCAAGTCTGACAAGAAGGTGCTTTTATTTTTATGTATCAGCGCCAGCGACACCCAGTGGTCGGAGGAATCATGTTTTCACGTGACATTGTGAACACGATATCTTGAGAACGCCTGAAAGGACTTTGCTCAAATTTGGTAGAAATCTTGAGTTAAACTCAAAGATGAACTGATTTGATTTTGATGTTTTTAAGCAGGTGAGTGGACACGTAGGTAAACATGTGAGTAGATAACAGAGACAAGCTACATTTAAATGATCCAACATTACTTTAACGTAACTGAAAAACTCTCGTGAGGAAGGTAGTTAATGTAAAGTCTAATTCTAGTTTTATTTAATGTGAGTGGGGGGGGGCGTACCTTTAACTATCAGCTCCTCTCACCCCCCCCCCGTCTGATTGTCTGGCAGATCATGCAGACAACCAATCAGAAGTTCATGGACCTCCTCAACGAGCTGATCGACATGACGACGAAGGAGCTGAGCAGAAACGAGAGGACCAAGTACGAGACGCTCATCACCATCCACGTCCACCAGAGGGACATCTTTGACGAGCTGGTGGGTGGACGGAGGGACAGAGACATTACGTTGCGTCACTAATCCGAGTGGTTGTGTATTTTTAACATTGTCTCCGTCAGGTGCGCCTGAACGTTCGGTCTGCGTCGGACTTCGAGTGGAAAAAACAGTCCAGGTTTTACTTCTTGGAGGAGACGGACAGATGCGTCATTCAAATCACAGACGTGGAGTTCAGCTACTGCAACGAATACCTGGGCTGCACAGACCGACTGGTCATCACTCCGCTGACTGACAGGTACAAACCACAGACTGTCAATAAAGATGACGGTTCCCAAAAGTGGAGCTAAAGCATCTCCATCGCCCCCTGGTGGCTGGCTGCAGTATGGGTCATAAACCCCGCCTCCGTCATTCGGGCCGACCATCTTAATTATCCCTCTGTTACAAACCAAACCCACTGACAGATAATTTAAACTGAATAAATACGTTACCACTCTGACATGTGTCCAGGTGTTACATCACTCTGTCGCAGGCCCTGGGGATGAGCATGGGCGGAGCTCCGGCAGGTCCGGCAGGAACAGGTAACTGAGTCTCCAGGGAGAAACTCTCACTCTGAGTTTGTTGCTCTAATTAAGTGTGTGTGCTTGTCGTGTGTTGTGTGTCTGTGTGTGTCTGTGTGTGTCTGTGTGTTTACAGGTAAAACAGAGACCACGAAGGACATGGGTCGCTGTCTGGGAAAATACGTGGTGGTTTTCAATTGTTCGGACCAGATGGACTACAGAGGACTGGGACGTATTTATAAAGGTGTGATGCTGCTCCAGCCAACAGTCCTGCCCTCTGCCCGTGGTAACAGCTGCTGGAGCTGAGCTGAAAGACAAAGCTTATGATTTACTGGTCGATCTACGTTCCAAACCTTTGGTTAAGAGCTCTGGGTATTGACTCAAAGAACCAGATCGCAAATGCAAGCAGCCAAAAAGTTTCAGGCTCAGGGAAGTTGGAGCTGCCAGACGCAGACTAAACAAAAAAATGTCCTCAACTATATGTCCAGTTGTGTAAAGTGCCACCTGCTGGTTGTTGTGTGTCTCTGCAGGTCTGGCTCAGTCCGGAGCCTGGGGCTGCTTCGATGAGTTCAACCGCATCGAGCTGCCGGTCCTGTCAGTCGCCGCCCAGCAGATCTACGTCGTCCTGCAGTGCAAAAGGAACAAGAAGAAGCAGTTTGTCTTCACAGACGGAGACGTGGTCGACATGGACCCTGAGTTTGGCATCTTCCTCACCATGGTAACCAAGATCCCACCGGCAGGAAGAGTTGCAAGTTTCGTACTGAGTAAAAACCGAGAGTAAACGCACAAAGGTCTGATCAGAAACCTTAGATCCAAACCGAGTGATGTCACAAGCTGTGTTTCTTCAGGGGTCACATGCTTCGAAGGGTTTATCTGAACTTCCCATTTCTTAAGGCCGAGAAATGAATCCAATGTGTGGGCCAAGCTTTCCCAGGATTCATTGCGTGCCGGTGATAAAGCTAATGAGCTCGCTATAGAGGAAAAGTGCAGCGGCGAAAAGTAACAAACGATGCAGCCGCAAGGGCGAGAGACGCAAATATGAAATACTCTGAAAACAAATGTCTATAATCTACATCTACAAAGTTTGTAGTCTGCGTCCACCCAAGGACATGGTCCCTGAATTAGTCCCAGGACTTAACCACCGCAAAACCAGAACAATCTCACAGCCACAGTTCCAGCTTTGAATTTCTTCAGAACCTGAACAGAACAACCAGCGAACCAATCACAGAGTTCTATGTATCTCAGAACCAGTTAGTTATCAAAACCTGATTCTACAACTGGTCCTCCAGAACCCTGGATACGCCGGTCGCCAGGAGCTGCCCGAGAACCTGAAGATCCAGTTCCGCACAGTAGCCATGATGGTCCCGGACCGAGCCATCATCATGAGGGTCAAACTGGCCAGTGCAGGTTTTCGTGACAACCAGGTTCTCAGCAGGAAGTTCTACACCCTCTACAAACTGTGTGAGGAGCAGCTCTCCAAACAGGTCGGGAAAACAAAGTGAAACGTCTTCAAAACTCACATGGAGACACTGACTCAATCAGATCAATCATAACCATATTATCATATTTTGTATGCACCTGACCTCATGATATTTGTTTTGTCTTAACACCAGGTCCATTATGATTTTGGTCTGAGGAACATCTTGTCAGTTTTGCGGACGCTGGGAGCCGTGAAGAGATCCAACCCGTCAGAGCCAGAGAAGACCGTGGTGATGAGGGTCCTGAGAGACATGAACCTTTCCAAACTGGTGTGTGTGAGAAGAACGACTAAAACGATTCTCTGCTAACATGGAGGAGGAGGAGGTTTATGACCTCTACTGCAGCCATCCACCGGGGGGCGATCAACATGATTCACTATAGGAGCGGTCATGTCGTCCATCTTTTATGCTGCTAATTTAACTGTATTATAACAAGATTATTTGATGATTGATTATTTGTTTGTTACAACCGTGTGATGCTTTGTTCTGGGGGGATGTGATCATGTGATTGTTTCTGTGCAGGTGGACGAGGACGAACCTTTGTTCATGAGTCTGATCAACGACCTGTTTCCTGGCATCGGTACGTTTCTCAGACTCACTCACGTCTTTATGATCAGAGACGTGGAGACAAACAGGAAGTAATCCAGCCGCTCCTCCTCTCCTTCCCTCCGGTAGCTCTGGATAAGGCCGGGTATCCAGACTTGGAGTCGTCCATCTTCAGTCAGGCTCAGAGGGCCGGTCTGATCCCTCACCCCCCCTGGATCCTCAAACTGGTTCAGCTCTACGAGACGCAGAGAGTCCGACACGGTACAGATCCTCAGACAGAACTTTATTAAACTGTCTGAACGCTGACATCAGGTATTAAACATCCAGCTCTGCTGAGCTCATCTGAGATGACCTGTTGTACCTATGTTTCCCCACTAGATGACAGCGTCTGGGTTTAAATGAAAATCTGGACTTTTACATTTCACCACTTGTATATAAATAAATATAAATGTATACAATATTATTAAGATTTATCATAATAAGACATTTTAATACGTTTATGTTCCAATATCAAGGTCTTGTTTTAGAGCCGTCCTCGTGGTGGAGAATCCTCCAATCCTTCTTCTATTGTTGTCGTTGAAATCGTAGTTTATCGTTGTTTTATTCGTACACAAAGTTCTGGAGTCAGTTTTGGTTGAGCAGCATCATTGAACGTTGTGAGTTCAGCTGCTTGTCCTCGTGCAGGTATGATGACGCTGGGTCCCAGCGGCGCCGGGAAGACGACCTGCATCCACACCCTGATGAAGGCCATGTCGGAATGTGGCTCCCCGCACCGGGAGATGAGGATGAACCCCAAAGCCATCACGGCCTCGCAGATGTTCGGCACGCTGGACGTCACCACCAACGACTGGACCGACGGCATCTTCTCCACACTGTGGAGGAAGACGCTCAAGGCCAAGAAGGTTTGATGGACAGACGGTTCAGTTACTCCATAGATTTATAATAATGTAATTAATAACATGTTTATATGACACATTTGAACTGTTTGTGTGTGTGTGTGTGTGTGTGTGTGTGTGTGTGTGTGTGTGTGTGTGTGTGTGTGTGTGTGTGTGTGTGTGTGTGTGTGTTTGTGCGTGCGTGCATGCGTGTCAGGGGGAATATATCTGGATTGTGTTGGATGGTCCGGTTGATGCGATCTGGATCGAGAATCTAAACTCAGTTCTGGATGACAACAAAACTCTGACGCTGGCGAACGGAGACCGAATCGCCATGGCGCCCTGCTGCAAGGTGACTGTCAGTCATGTGTCAGCCATATGTCAGCCTTTTGCCATCAGCCAATCAGAATCCACTGAATAACTGAAGCGTGGTGAACTGCACTGTAACGTGTAGAAGTTGTGATGTGAAGACACGTCCTCTGCGTTCTGCCTCCAGATCGTCTTTGAGCCCCACAACATCGACAACGCCTCCCCGGCCACCGTGTCCAGGAACGGGATGGTGTTCATGAGCTCGTCGGTGCTCGGCTGGAGCCCCATCCTGCAGGCGTGGCTCCAGACGCTCCCGGAGCCGCAGGCCGGCGCCCTGAGACTCTGCTTCGACTCCTGCTACCAGGTGGAGAGAGGCTCCCGGAGAGGAGGTCCAGTAACCAGGGTTTCTTTCAGGCAGCCGAAGATAAAAATCTGTTCAATAATCAGTCAGTGTTTCACAGTTTTCATTTTCTTATTGTTTTCTACAAGTTAAAGAGACAATAAGTTCTGATACTGCTACTGAGCAGCAAACAGCCTCAGTGGGAGGTTTCCTGAAGAGGTGCAGACCAAACACAGAGAAACAAGAGAGAGACAACTGGGATTCATCAAGTGACACAAACACCACATGAACATTTATATCTTTAACTGATGCAGGTGGAAACGAGTTTAACATATTAATTCATCAATGTCATCTAATCGTATCCATAATAATAACTCTAGTGTCTGTTCCACCTCCAGGACGTGGTGGACTTTGTCTTCACTGCTGTGTCTCCTAAGATGCCGGTGCTGGAGTGTATGTACATCAGACAGACCGTGGACCTGCTGCAGGTACGACAGCAAGTCACGTGTTTATCTGTGACCGGGCTGCAGCTACATGTTCAAGCTCAAATCTCATTTTCTCCAGGTTTTACTTTTGTCTTCTCTTTCTCCGTGTGGTCAGGGTCTGCTCCCAGCCGCGGAGGAGAAGCAGGGCGGCCACGCGGATGTTGGTCGCCTGTTTGTATTTGCGGTCATGTGGTCGCTCGGCGCGCTGCTGGAGCTGGACGACAGAGCCAAGATGGAGGCCTTTCTGAAGGTTTCTGAATTCTCTTCTTCATGGAGGCATCGTCATTCTCTTTGTTCAGACATCCTTAAAATCTCCATTCATGTTCCACAGAGGATAAACCCTGGAGGTTTCTGAGTGTTCCTCTAGCGCCACCCTCAGGACAAACTTTATTTTGAGCTGCAGTGCTGGTCAGGCTCTCATGTAATGAAACATGATACATCAGATTTCTTCAGCTCTTCGTCTGTTTCATTCTGAGAGAACAGACCTTGAGTGATCCGTGTCTCTGGAGGTGTTTTGGACCAACGTGGACTTCGGGATAAAGTGTTGCATGATTTGTGTTTGAAGGGACACGGCTCGTCTCTGGACCTGCCGCACACTCAGGACGACCAGACGATCTTCGAGTTCACCGTCACTGAGCAGGGGCACTGGGAGCACTGGTCCAACAAGGTGTGTGAACACGAGGCCGCCATCGCTTCGTTGACTTAACCACGTCATCCTTCATCTCTCAGAGTCAAAGCCAGCTCATTTACCTTCTCTTCCATGATCCAGGTCCCAGAGTACGTCTACCCCAAAGACCACGTCCCAGACTACTCGTCCATCCTGGTTCCAAATGTGGACAACGTGAGGACGGACTTCCTGACGCAGACCATCATGAAGCAGAGAAAAGCTGTGCTGCTGATCGGAGAGCAGGGAACCGCCAAGACCGTCATGATTAAAGTGAGACCCAACGAGAGACGTAACGCAACAAGCTGACAAAGAGGGGTTCCATCAACGGTTTAATGTAGTTACACAATTAATAAATGTAATTACACTTCAGTGTTAACAAACGAGGAAAACACGTAAATCTGATTAACCAAAGATCTGGGTCCAAACAGAACCTGTCAACAGAGGGCAGCCCCAGTGGCTGTTAGAGAAACTGCAGCTTCCAGCAGTGTTTGCAGCTAGCTCTTACGCTCAGCTCGCTAATGCTACAGCTACATGTCGTGTTTCTCTCTGGCTCCCCCTGCAGGGCTACACTGGTAAGCTCGACCCGGAGCTCCACCTCAGTAAGACGCTCAACTTCTCGTCTGCCACGCTGCCCGGCATGTTCCAGAGAACCATAGAGAGCTACATCGATAAGAGAATGGGCGCCACCTACGGGCCGCCGGCCGGCCGCAGGATGACTGTTCTCATAGATGACATCAACATGCCCGTTATCAACGAATGGGGAGACCAGGTCAGCCTCAGACTCTCTGATTGGTCAATGTCAATTTTTCTTTTACAGTTTACCAATCATACAAGCAAATTTTTTTTTTGAGAAATTTATAATTAAACATTTTAAATATGATTATCAATACATTTGTCCACGTGAACAGTTTCTCTCTTCGTCTTGTTTTAATGACACTTCCTGCTAACCAATCGCTAACTGCCCCCCCTCGGCCCCGCCCCCCTCAGATAACCAATGAGATTGTGCGTCAGCTGATGGAACAGGGAGGTTTCTACAGTTTGGATCGTCCAGGAGAGTTCATCACCGTGGTCGACGTTCAGGTAACAACCCTGTGGTTCATGGCGGCCATGTTTTTTACTGTTTTTAACCAAAAATAGATTTTTTTGGATCATTAATTAAAGCGTCACATCACTTGTGTGGCTCAGCTCCCGTGTTTCCATCTTCAGTTGAGTGAAGGAGTTCACTTTGAAGACACGTTTCTGCTTCCTGTCTAATGTCCTTTAGCTGCATGTGCTGACTAAAGTTTGTAACAACCTCTAACAGCTGGTGGCGGCCATGATCCACCCGGGTGGCGGTCGGAACGACATCCCTCAGCGTCTGAAGAGGCAGTTCTCCATCTTTAACTGCACGCTGCCCTCCAACTCCTCCATCGATAAGATCTTCGGCACCGTGGCTCAGGGATACTTCTGCCCAGAGAGAGGCTTCCCCGCTGGCGTCTGCGACCTCGCCGCCGCCCTGGTGCCCACCACCAGGCGGGTGTGGCAGGCCGTCAAGGCCAAGGTCAAATATTCAGAGAACTTTAAAAATATATATTATGTATTAAGATATTATAATGTTCTCCTTATATCTAACAGCAGTGCTTTTATTGAACAGATTTCAAATTCTGTAATAAATTCCCCGCTTTTATTGTGAAGATGTACGTTCAGGAAGTACAGATTCTTCTCTCATCTTGTTGGACTGATGTTTCCACATGTTTGTGTTTCCCCAGATGTTACCGTCTCCTGCAAAGTTTCATTATATCTTCAACCTGAGGGACCTGAGCAGAATCTGGCAGGTAGGAAGCACTTCCTGTTTGTATTTTTAATCCTGAAGGAAACAAGAACAAAGAAGAGATGTTCAGTGTTCAATGTTCAATGTTTAATGTTCAGTGTTTAATGTTCAATGTTCAATGTTTAATGTCAGGGTCAGCAATGTTTACATATTACCATGCTACAACAAGGAGGGCTTTTATTTTGATATATCTGTACAACATCCTGTGAACCTGTTTATAAAGTTTTAAATGTATTATAACACAGAATCATATTTAATTAAAGAAAATGTTTATTTGTAATTTGGTTATTGTTGTGTTGTATGTGTGTGTTGTGTTACGTTTGTGTGGTATGTTTGTGTGTGTGTATTGATGGTTGTGTTGTGAGTGTGTTGTGTGTTTGTGTGGTGCTGATGGTTGTGTTGTGAGTGTGTTGTGTGTTTGTGTGGTGCTGATGGTTGTGTTGTGAGTGTGTTGTGTGTTTGTGTGGTGCTGATGGTTGTGTTGTGAGTGTGTTGTGTGTTTGTGTGGTGCTGATGGTTGTGTTGTGAGTGTGTTGTGTGTTTGTGTGGTGCTGATGGTTGTGTTGTGTTGTGTATCAGGGAATCCTGACTGTGAGGTCAGACGTGTGTCAGAGCTCCGCCCTCCTCGCCGCTCTCTTCCATCATGAATGTTTCAGAGTCATCGCCGACCGCTTCATCGACGGCAGCGACCGACAAACCTTCAGCTGCATCATGGAGAAGGTGTGTGTGTGTGTGTGTGTGTGTGTGTGTGTGTGTGTGTAATAATAATAATAATAATCAAACATATATTAAACTGTGATAAAATAAAAAAAAGTTTGTGAAGAAGGACAAGAAATAAAATGAGGTCACGCGATGAAACCAACGAATCAGGTTTGGCGATGTCCCAGCGTCATCACCCCTGAGTCGCCACTCTGACCCTGAGCATATAACCCGTTCCCAGATCACAGCGGAGGACCACGGGAGCGCTCTGACCGAGCACCCCCGATGGGACAGCTGCTTCGTGGACTTCCTGCGTGACGCTCCGGAGGCGACGGGGGACGAACCCGAAGACGCCGAGCTGGAAGCTCCGAAGGTTCAAACCCAAAAGGACACGTCACATTTAATCTTGTCTCATTTTTAATGTTTCATCATAATTTGTTAATTATTCTGAATTCCTCAAAATTACCACAAATCAAAACAGAGCCAATCAAAAGCCTTTATTACTCGATTGACAGGTGTACGAGCCAATCCCGTCCCTGGACGCCCTGGCGGAGCGGCTGTCTGTTTTCCAGGAGCAGTACAACGAGGCGGTACGAGGCGGAGCCATGGACCTGGTCTTCTTCAAGGTGACCATGGTTCCTGTCAGGCTGATGGCCACCAGCAGGGGGCCATGTTGGATTCAGAGTTGATATTTACAACTTATCGTAAAACTCTATTTTTATTTCTTGCTGTAGAGGAAGAAGTGAATCTGTCTTTGGTTTCATTGGTTAACGACTCTCTCTGTTTAACCTGATATCGCAGGACGCCATGACACACCTGATGCGGATCTCACGGATCCTGCGGACGCAGCAGGGGAACGCCCTGCTGGTCGGGGTGGGGGGGTCGGGGAAGCAGAGCCTGACGAGGCTGGCTTCGTTTATCGCAGGATACCAAACCTTCCAGATCACAATGACCAGGTGGGAATCATTTATCTGACACTTTGATTGTTCAGTTTGGTCCATGGAGGAGGTTTATGACTGTGTGTGTGTGTGTGTGTGTGTGTGTGTGTGTGTGTGTGTGTGTGTGTGTGTGTGTGTGTGTGTGTGTGTGTGTGTCGTGTGTGTGTGTGTGTGTGTCCTGCAGGTCGTACAACAGCAGCAACCTGCTGGAGGATCTGAAGGCTCTGTATCGTATCGCTGGTCAGCAGGGGGGAGGAGTCACGTTCCTCTTCACCGACAACGACATCAAAGATGAAGCGTTCCTCGGTACCGGACTGTAAATCATGACATCACAAGGGTTCGTCCTCTGGGGAACATGAATGTGATCAAAAGTCTGTTGATTTTCATATCTTCTCTCTGCTCCAGAATACATGAACAACGTCCTGGCCAGCGGCGAAGTTTCCAACCTGTTTGCTCGCGACGAGCTGGACGACATCATCCAGGATCTGATTCCTGTCATGAAGCGAGAGCACCCTCGCCGACCTCCGACCTCCGAAAACCTCTACGACTTCTTCCTGTCCCGTGTGCGGAGCAACCTCCACGTCGTCCTCTGTTTCTCGCCTGTCGGGGAAAAGTTTCGTACTCGTGCTCTGAAGGTGAGTTTGACATGTGATGACATCACAGGAGGTTACGAGACAGTCGTGAATAAAATATATTAAAAACCACAGTGATGACATCAGCGACCTTTGACCTCAACAGTTCCCGGGGCTGATATCAGGCTGCACGGTCGACTGGTTCCAGCGCTGGCCTCGGGACGCCCTGGTCGCTGTGTCGCATCACTTCCTGTCTCAGTACCAGGACCTCCGCTGCTCAGAGGACGTAAAGCAAAGCGTGGTGGTAACCATGGGAACCTTCCAGGTAACCCTTTCAGTCCAGGTGTGTATCACTGGCAAGTTCGGGCAAACCAATCACACGACGTCTCTCCCTCCAGGACCTGGTGGCGGAGAAATGTGCCGAGTACTTTGAACGTTTCCGACGTCAAACGTTTGTGACGCCAAAATCCTACCTGTCCTTCATCGACAGCTACAAGATCATCTACGGCGAGAAGATCGCCCACGTGGGCACGCTGGCTGAGCGCATGAAGACAGGTAGGACCGGGAACACGCGGGTGTGCGTGACGGGTTCAGTCCTGACGGTAAACGTGTGTAAACTGCGATTACACACGTGCTGCGATGGTGACGTGTTGGTTTACAAGAAGAGTAGAGCTGCAACGGTTGTCGTAATTTAATCCGTTCATTGATTATAGGTTTTAATAATTTCGATTTATTCATTTTTGTGCAGCTGCTTCCTCATGGAATGTGACTCAAATGAACAAAAAAAGACGCCTGAAAAATCAAAACATGCATTTTCAGATTTTTCTCATAATTTGTATAAAATAGATAACAAAGAAATGATCGGCAGATTCAGTGAGGATGAAAAGTTCAAACCGATCGATCGTGATGAATTTTCTGAAGGTGACGAAGTCTCGGAAACGCCTCGTTGTTGCAGGTCTGTGTAAACTGATGGAGGCGGAGCAGTCGGTGTCTCAACTCTCCAAGGAGCTGGTGGTGAAGGAGCAGGAACTCGCTCTCGCCTCCCAGAGGGCAGATGGAGTCCTGCTGGAGGTCACTGCCAAAGCTCAGGCTGCTGAAAAGGTCAGAGACACGACTTTGTTATTTTCACGTTTCCATCCCTGCTGATCGGAGCCGACAGCAGAGTCATGTGACCTAGGAGAGAATGATGGTTTTATCCAATCACATCGCAGACAGACGCCAGATGTTGCAGGGAGGAGTCACAGGTCACGTTGCTCTACCTCCTCTGATAATGAACCCACATTTGAGTAGACAACGTTAACGTTAATATAGACGTCACGACGTAGAGAAACGTCGCAGATATCCGACTCTTCTCATCGTCTCAAGGTCCGAGACATTTCAACACAAGTCCTGTACTTATACTTTGGGACCATTATATGACCTACAGAGTGGGGACATTTTGACCGGTCCTCACTTGCTCAATGGACTATTTGAGGGTTAAGACTTGGTTTTACGGTTAGAATTAGGGTTAGGCATTCAGTTTGGATGAGGTTAGAGTAAGGGGCTCGGGAATGTCCTCACTAAGATAGAGGTACAAACATGTGTGCGTGTCTGGTTCTGCCCCCTAGTGGCCACAGACAGCACAGCAGTACCCAGTGTTTCCGTGCAGGTGAAGCAGCAGGTGCAGAAGGTGAAGGACAAAGCTCAACTCATCGTCAGCGAGATTGAAGTCGATAAAACAGCAGCAATGTCCAAACTGGAGGCTGCGAAACCAGCGCTGCAGGCTGCAGAGGCTGCACTGCAGGTCTCACACACACACACACACACACACACACACACACACACACACACACACACACACACACACACACACACACACACACACACACACACACACACACACACACGTAATGTTCCTCTTCCATCTCTACAGACCATTAAACCATCGGACATCGCCACCGTGAGGAAGCTGCAGAAGCCTCCTCATCTCATCATGAGGATCATGGACGTCGTGCTGCTGCTGTTCCAGAGGAAGGTCACACAGTCGTTTCAAATATTCACATCCAGTTGGTCGCTGCGTCCAGAGGAAACCACATGTTCCTCTATCATCTCATTTCCTTCTCTGTTTTTCTCAGATCGACCCGGTGACCGCTGACCCAGAGCGACCTTGTCTACGACCTTCGTGGGCGGAGGCCATGAAGCTGATGCAGAATTCGTCGTTCCTCAGCATGTTGCTCAACTTTAGCAAGGTCGCACGCTGCACGCTCACAATGCTGTTAGAGTCGAGGACACGTCAGAGTTCAGGATTACTGAACGTCCACATAGATCTGAGACGATAGAACAGAATGTACACACACACACACACACACACACACACACACACACACACACACACACACACACACACACACACACACTGGAGTTTATAACTGTGTCAGTGGGAAACTCCCTACTCATCTTATCACACTGCAGCCATCACCAGCTTTCCAAGCTCTGTGTGTGTGTGTGTGTGTGTGTGTGTGTGCGCGTGGTGTGTGTGTGTGTGTGGTGTGTGTGTGTGTCTTACATACCTGCTAAAATGAGGATTAGCCGAGCTGGCATTGAACGGCTGTATGTTTAGAACTGGAAAAACCCTGAAGTGTGCGTGTGCGTGTGTGGCGGTGTGTGTGGTGTGTGGTTGTGTGTGTGTGTGTGTGTTGTGTGTGTGTGTTGTGTGGTGTTGTGTGTGGTTGTGTGTGTGTGTGTGTGTGTGTGTGTGTGTTGTGTGTGTGTGTGTGTGTGTGTGTGTGTGTGTGTCGTGCTTTCCACCTTCAGACTCTTCAGTCCAGTCTGAACATCAGGTGTGAAGGTTCCTCAGAGCAGAAGAGGGGTTCTGGGTCTGGATCAAACTGAACCAGGTTCTGTTGGTTTGCAGTGAAAACACTTTGTTGGATAGTTTGGACTTTTGGACCAATCACAGGAAGTAGAGACAGAATCAGACGCTGTCTACAAACCAATCAGAGTCAAGTATAGGTAGACTCCGCCCACGTAGGTGATGACGACAGGACGAACGTTTGTCAGACAAAGTTCTTTAGGCCCTAAATTACAAAGTGAAACCAGAACTAACAGATCAGATGAAACATGAAGCTTGGTTCAGATTCAGAGTTTTAACTTCATGTTCAGTTTAACCCATGAACAGATGCGTTCATTTAGATGAATGAGTGTTTACATTGAAAGCTGCACCATCTGTCTGGTCCATAACTAGTAGTTGAAGTGTTGTTGAGACGTTGTGGTGAAGAACATGTAGATGACGATCACAGCGCCTCCTGCTGTCGTCCTGTGCTGCAGGACTCCATCACAGAGGAGGTGGTGGAGCTGCTCGCTCCTTACCTGGAGGTGGACGACTACAACTTGGAGTCCGCCAAGAGGATCTGTGGTAACGTGGCGGGACTCTGCTCCTGGACTCAGGCCATGGCTGACTTCTTCTCCATCAACAAGGAGGTGCTGCCCCTGAAGGTACAGACACAGGAGTCCCAATATAAAACCTCACTCAGTAGATTTCACACCTCCCTTAAGTAAATCATCCGAATGGAATCACACACACTTCGAGAAATCAGTCCTCCAGACACGTCTGATTCTTTCAAATCCCTCAATGTTAAAGAAAGTGAAAGAAATTCCTTGATCCGCCCCGTTCATAGACCACACCCCTCCACCAGGTTTACTGGGAATCGCTTCATCCTGTTGACAAACAAACAAGCTGGACAGAAAATGTAACGTACTGGAGACAGAGCAAAGACACAATTTGTATGTGTGTGTGTGTGTGTCTCTGTGTGTGTGTGTGTGTGTGTCTGTGTGTGTGCAGGCTAACCTGGCCCTGCAGGAGGCTCGTCTTGTGGTCGCTCAGGCTGAACTCTGTACCGCTCAGGAGCAGCTGGACGCTAAACAGCGAGAGCTCGACGCCGTGCAGGTGAAACTTTGTGGGACTCACAGATGAACTGATCACATTTCACCTCATGAGTCTGGACATTCAAACTGCTCTGATTGAAGGAGACAAACAACTGATGCTAGTTGTATTATGAACTGCAGTGAAATGTGAGTGTGCTGAACTTTAGGCGCTTTACGACGCCGCCATGAAGGAGAAGCAGGACCTGGAGGACGACGCCCAGGCCTGCCGCCAGAAGATGGCCAATGCCACGGCTCTGATCGACGGGCTGGGAGGGGAGAAGGTCAGCTTTCATCCCGCCATCTGTCACTCATTCATCCGTCGTACATCTATCCTCTCATCCTTCCACGTCTCCCCTCGTGGTGTCTCAGGTCCGATGGACGGACAGCAGTGCCGGGTTCCAGACGCAGATCGAACACCTGGTCGGCGACGTCCTTCTGTCCAGCGGCTTCCTGTCGTACGCCGGCCCCTTTAACCAGGAGTACCGCCGCCTCCTGCTGGAGCTGTGGAAGAAGGAGATGGAGAGGAAGCTCATTCCTTTCAGTCCTGTAAGACCATACAAACAACTTTGATTTGACAATTCATGTTAAATAAAACAGAAAAGTAAAACAATATATCGGTGTTCAATTAAAATCATCTGAATATATTTTTCAGTAAACTGAATATTAAAGAATCTGTTCACAGTTAATCTGATCTGATGGAGACATTGAGAATCTGTGTAAAAGTTTAAACTGAGACGTCCCTGCAGGACTTGAATGTGATTGGTCTGCTGGTGGACAACGCCACAGTGAGCGAGTGGAACCTGCAAGGGTTACCCAGCGATGACCTGTCCATCCAGAACGGCATCGTGGTGACGAAGGCGTCACGCTACCCACTGCTGATCGACCCCCAGGGTCAGGGCAAGACCTGGATCCAGAACGAGAGCGAGAGCAGCAGCTGCAGGTGAAGACGCAAAACCATCAATCACAAAACCATCTGCCCTCTGCTGGTGAGGAGTACAAACCTCTTCTGTGTCTCAGGTGACGTCTCTCAACCATAAATATTTCCGATCCCACCTGGAGGACAGTCTGTCTCTGGGGCGCCCCCTGCTGCTGGAGGATGTCGGGGAGGAACTGGACCCGGTCCTCGACAACATACTGGACAAGAACTACCTCAAGTCTGGATCCACATACAAAGTGAGAATTAAACTAACAACGTTTAGTTTCTTTCTTTTAAAAAGAGTCTCAGGTAACGTCCGTCCTCCTTCACCCTGCAGGTGAAGTTGGGAGATAAGGAGGTGGACGTGATGAAGGGCTTCACGCTCTACATCACCACCAAGCTCGCCAACCCGGCGTACAGCCCCGAGGTCAGCGCCAGGACTGCCGTGGTCGACTTCACCGTCACCCAGCGAGGCCTGGAGGACCAACTGCTGGGACGAGTCATTCTGCTGGAGAAACAGGTCCACACTGGACAGATAACCAGCTAGTTATACTGGTTATACTGTTAGTGAACAGCTGCTGTGAATTATTCAACCAGTGAAATCAACAGTGATCCTGAAATCTGACTTCGTCCACCCTGTGGGTCTGAGCAGGAGCTGGAGGCGGAGCGAGTGAAGCTCCTGGAGGAGGTGACGTCCAACAAGAGGAAGATGCAGGAGCTGGAGGACAGTCTGTTGTTCAGGCTGACGAGCACGCAGGGCTCCCTGGTGGAGGATCAGTCTCTGATCCAGGTGCTGAGGGTCACCAAGACCACGGCTCAGGAGGTACCGTCCGTCAGCTCAGGTTCAGGTTCAGGACTGAAGCTGAAATGAAATCAATAATAAACCTGTTGCAGGTGAGCGAGAAGCTGTCGGTGGCGGCGGAGACGGAGGTGAAGATTAACCAGGCCAGGGAGGAGTACCGTCCAGTGGCCACCAGAGGGAGCATCCTCTACTTCCTGATCGTGGAGATGTCGCTGGTGAACATCATGTACCAGACGTCGCTGCGGCAGTTCCTCGGGCTCTTCGACTCGTCCATGCAGAACTCTGCCAGGTCGCAGGTCACCTCCAAACGCATCTGCAACATCATCAGCTTCCTCACGTACCAGGTGCTGCCCCCTGGTGGGGTTTATGCTTTGTTTTTCGTGTCTGTAATGACGTTTCATGTGCGCCCCTCAGTGTTCGATGAAAAGTGAGGTCACTGTCATCCATCAGTAAAGACTGTGTGTCTGCAGGTTTACTGTTACACAGCCAGAGGTCTGTACGAGGAGCACAAGCTGCTCTTCACTCTGCTCTTGGCTCTGAAGATGGACCTGCAGGCACGAATCATCTCCCACCCCGAGGTGCTCACCTTCATCAAAGGTCACAAACAACTCCTCCTCCTCCTCCTCCTCCTCCTCCTCCTCCTCCTCCTCCTCCTCCTCCTCCTCCTCCTCTCCTCCTCCTCCTCCTCCTCTCTTGCTGTCTCCTTGCATCTCGCGCGTCTCTGTGCGTTGTTGTCTGTTTGTTTGGTCAGTGTGAGTGTGTGGTGGGGTTGTGTGTGTGGTGTGTGTGTGTGTGTGTGTGTGTGTGTGTGTGTGTGTGTGTGTGTGTGTAGGCGGCGCCTCTCTGGACCTGAACTCTGTAGAATCTAAACCACGACGCTGGATCCTGGACCAGACGTGGCTGAACCTGGTGCAGCTGTCGGTTCTGCCCCAGTTCACTCAGATCCTGACTCAGGTAAGAACCAATCACATGATGTCCAGGTAAGAACTGAAACACAGATCTACACATTCAATCTGTCCGTGTGTCCAGGTGAGTCAGAATGAACGTACCTGGAGAAGCTGGTTCGACCACCCAGCTCCAGAGGACGCCGCGCTGCCCGATGGATACGAGGAAAAGCTCGACACCTTCCGGAAGCTTCTGCTCATCCGGAGCTGGTGTCCCGACCGAACCATCGCTCAGGTCTGTCCAGATCTCCAGAAGTGACGGCCTCCTGCTCAGACTGTGATGTTAATGATGTGTGTGTTTGTTGAACAGGCGCGACGCTACATCTCCCAGTCTCTGGGTCAACACTACGCTGAAGGTTTGGTTCTGGACCTGGACGCCATGTTGGCAGAGAGCGACAACCGGACGCCAATGGTCTGTCTTCTGTCGATGGGCTCTGACCCGACTGAGAACATAGAGCGGCTCGCCAAGAACAAGGTGAGGAACGAGATGAATGAATGGACGGTTCAGAGACCTGATGCAGGAGTAATAAAGAATAGGTATAAACTGGTCTCACTGTATTTCACTGCCTCATCCTGCAGGGGGCGCCGTGCTCTCCCATCTCCATGGGGCAGGGCCAGGAGATTCACGCTCGCAGGCTATTGGCCAATAGCATGACAGATGGAGGCTGGCTCCTCCTCCAGAACTGCCACCTGGGACTAGACTTCCTGGATGAGCTGCTGGAGACAGTCACCAAGGCAACACCGGAGAACGTGCACAAAGGTTTCCGGGTGTGGCTGACGACCGACGTGCACCCGAGGTAACTGACGACATCAGACGTGCCCTGCCGGCGCCATCTAGAGGCTGTTTATTATAACGATGATTTCATTTAGTAGCGGAGATTAAAATGTGAAGTTTGACCTGAGGGTGGCGCTGGAGTTAAAGACTGGACATCTCCCATCTATAATTTAACTATGTGTGTGTGTGTCTGTGTGTGTGTAGATTTCCCATCACCTTCCTTCAGTCGTCCATCAAGTTCACCAACGAGCCTCCTCTTGGTAAAAAGATCCTTCACGCAGCAGCAACGTAACATTTAGCACTTCCTTTCAATTTTATATACGAAGAATTAAAAAACTCAAAATTTGAAAAAATTCTCACAATTTTCTAACTGAAAGTTAACTTTTAAAACTTCTCTGGCTCAGGAAGTAAATTTCTAATTTTCTCCGTTGACGTTTCAGAAAATTCAAAGGTACAAATCTGTGTATATAATTATTCAAAGAGGAACTACACATCCCATAAACCATTGTTCCTGTAGTTTGTATTCACTGTTTCATATAGTGTCGAGTGTTTAACCTAGTTTTGTAACGCTGAACCAATCGTAGCCGACGTGACGTTCACTGCGGTGGTCTCCATGGTAACAGTGAGCTCCATCAATCAGAGAGGTCACTATTACACCTGAGGATTGTGGGTAGTGAAGTACCGCTCCTTGACATTGTGTATGAAACACGTTTTTCTGAAAAGTTAATTTCATTCAGACTTGTGGCTTCTACAGGATCAAATAACATCGTAGCTTGTGGTGACCTCGGATGGTTCAAATATTTTGGTTGACAATCAGAATCTTTCTTCAGAAAATGTTTTTTGACTTCCTGAACCCCTGTTCATGTGTCTCCATCAGGAATGAAAGCAGGACTGAAGAGAACCTTTAATGGTGTGACTCAGGACCAGTTAGAGATCAGTCACCTGCCTCAGTGGAAACCTCTCCTCTACGCGGTGGCCTTCCTCCACACCACCGTTCAGGTGGCTCCTCTGTTCTCACGCAAGAAACCACCAGATGAACAAAGTCCGTCATGACGATTCTTGTTCCCTCCTCTCTTCCTCCCCTCCCCTCCTCTCTGACTCCCGTTAGGAGCGTCGGAAGTTCGGTCCTCTGGGCTGGAACATCCCGTACGAGTTCAACCAGGCAGATTTCACCTCCAGCGTCCAGTTTGTCCAGAACCACCTGGATGACCTGGACTCGAAGAGAGGAGTGAACTGGAGCTGCCTTCGCTACATGCTGGGTCCGACCTCTTTAAACCAGTTACAAACCAGAACAGCACTGACGCTCGATCTGAACAGAGAACTCAGCTCTTCACTACAGTTTTTAGATTCAGCGAATAGTCTAAATTTAACTTTCGGTTTAATTCACAGGGAAATTAGTCGGAAGAAAGTTCCTCATGTCAACCTGCTTCTTTTTAAAAAGATTTTATTAACCTGAAGAAAAACAGAAATGCCTGAAGTCTTGAAGTCAAAGTACCAAGTACTGTTTCTTCACGTCCGTCCCCAGGTGAGGTCCAATATGGCGGCCGAGTAACCGACGACCTGGACAAGTGTCTCCTGAACACCTTCACTCGTGTCTGGTTCAGCGAGAACACGTTCAGCGACAAGTTCTGTTTCTACAAGGGCTACAGCGTCCCCGCCAAGGTCAGGACGGTCAGGACGTCCTGCAGCACATCGAGGCTCTGCCGCTGGTCGACTCTCCGGAGGTGAGCGGGCTCAGAAACACCGGACCTCCAGGTTCACACCTCTTTACTAACGAAGCCTTTCATCTGCAGGTGTTTGGGCTCCACCCCAACGCTGACATCACATACCAGACCAACCTGGCCAATGAGACGCTCAGCACCATTATCAACATCCAACCAAAAGACAGCGGGGGAGGGGCTGGGGAGACCAGGGAAACCAGCGTGCAGAGGCTGGCCAATGAGATGCTGGAGAAGCTGCCACCTGACTACGTCCCGCATGAGGTGCGTGTTTCATGATGAAAGGTTCAAGTGAAAAACTCCAGATCTAAATAACACAAACGAATCGATCCCATCACTCACTACAGGTTCCTCTGCACACATGTTAAGTAACTCGAGTGTGTGTGTGTTTTGAAGGTTAAAGGTCAACTGCAGAAGATGGGTTCACTTCAGCCAATGAACATCTTCCTCCGACAGGAAGTGGAGCGCATGCAGCGAGTCATCAGCAGCGTTCGGAGCACGCTCACTGACCTCCAACTGGCCATCGATGGTCCGTCACCACACACACACACACACAACCACACACACACCACACACACCACACAACACCACAACACCACACACACACACCACACACACAACACACAAACCACACCAAACACACACAACACACCACACCACACACAACCCACACACCACAACCACCCACACACCACACACACACACACAACACACACACACACCCACACCACAACCACACACACACACACACACCACACACAACCACACACACTCTCACAACCACACACACACACACACAACCACACACACACACACACCACACACACTCACACTCTCACAACCACACACACACACTCACACTCTCACACTCTCACACTCACACACTCTCACACTCTCACACCACACACACACAACCACACACACACTCACAACCACACACACACTCACACTCTCACAACCACACACACACACTCACAACCACACACACACACACTCTCACAACCACACACACACTCACAACCACACACACACTCACACTCTCACAACCACACAACCACACACACACTCACACTCTCACACTCTCACAACCACACACACACTCACAACCACACTCACAACCACACACTCACACACACACACACACACACACAGGTTGATATCCTTCTCGCTGCAGGCACCATCATCATGTCGGAGGACCTGCGGGACGCTCTCGACTGCATGTTCGATGCTCGGATCCCTCGCCTGTGGCTGCGGCTCAGCTGGCCGTCGGCCACGTTGGGTTTCTGGTTCAGTGAGTTACTGGAGAGGAACCAGCAGCTCAGCGGCTGGATCAGCAGCGGCCGACCAAACCAGTTCTGGCTCACTGGTTTCTTCAACCCTCAGGTTTGTAAAGTGTAAATGAAGATGGACGACACTTCGTCACTTCCTCAGACGACAAAGGTTTTTAAGCAATTGTTCTCAATCACATCCAGTTACGTGTGTGTTGTGTGTGTGTGTGTGTGTGTCTGTGTGTGTGTGTATCTGTGTGTGTGTCTGTGTGTGTGTGTTCTTGAAGGGTTTCCTGACCGCCATGCGTCAGGAGACAACTCGCTCCAACATCTCCAGGGGCTGGGCCTTGGATACGGTTACCCTTAGCAACGACGTCACCAGAATGATGAGGGAGGACGTGTCGGCCCCGCCCCCCGTGGACGTGGGCGGGGTCTACATCTACGGCCTCTTCCTGGACGGGGCGGGCTGGGACCGGCGTGGAGCCAAACTCACCGAGGCGCTGCCCAAGGTCAGTGGGTCACATGATACATGTACATGAGTTACATATAACAATAAGAACTAAATACTAGTTCTCAAAAGATTGCTAATGTATAGAAATAAAATAATTATCTAAAATAAAATTACACTATTAATTCATAATAATTACATTACATACATTAACATTAATGAATGTAAAATATGGTAACAATTTTAATACAAAAATAAAATACAAATGAAATAGATAATAAATAATGAATAGAACAAGAAGTAAGTGAATGTCTCCGTCCTCAGGTCCTCTTCACTCCTCTCCCCGTGGTCCACGTCTACGCCGTCAGCGCAGCCAACATGGCCGACAGTAGGCGCCAGGCCGCGGGGGGGGCCATCAGCCTGTATTCCTGTCCGGTTTACAAGAAGCCGCGTCGCACCGACCTGAACTTCGTCTTCTCTCTGCAGCTCAGGAGCTCGCAGCCGGCCGAGCACTGGACGCTGCGAGGCGCCGCTCTGCTCTGCGACTGCAAGTGATGACGTCACACAGTCTTAGAGGGTTCAAGGTCACGACAGGGTCAGGGTTCAGTGGGACCGCTTCTTTTACTTTGACTTTAAAATCGTAAAATTCAGATTTGAGCTCAGATGTCCATCTCGTCTTTTAATGAAGATCTTTTGATTTGTTGTTGATAAAGAATCAAACTTTGGTTTTTAACTTTGTGAACTTTCTTGATCCTTTTTAGAATAAATGTCTAATCAGACTTTGAACATCTGTTTTTAACTCAGAGTTCAAATTGATGAAATGTTTTGATTTGTCTCTTAAAGTAAAAAACCTCTTCAGAGTAAATATTTTAAAATAAAAGACTCATATTTCTTTATTGAAGTCGATTTTTAAGAGAAGAATCAGATACAGACAACAACAATAAAACAACCGTCAGTACAAAGAACTGTACTTCACATCAGATCACTCTTTACTTTCTCTGTGTGTTCTTGAGCCTTTTCAGTTGCTGTGTTTAATATTAAAGTCAATAAAAAACCTTAAATGAAAGTTTGCGATTTATGATTTACAAACTTTTATTTTCTCAACATGACAAACAGCTTCGATAGAACGTCACTGACAAACTACAGCCATGCAGTCACTCAGCAGCAGGAACTGAAAAACACAGAACACTAGAACAACTCTGATCGTCTGAACATCATGAACTTATATATAAAATAAATAAATAAATGAGGTCCTGAAATGTTCCTGACGTGTTCTGGAGGTTCTGTCGTGAGAACTAATGTGTGAGTCAGTGTCTCTGGACATGTTCTGGATCTTCTCCTGCAGCCTCCTGGTAACATGTGTGTAACATGTCAGAATGAGTCCATGTGAGGAAACAGCAGGACGATGTGTGGAAGCTTCCCAGAGAGCGAGTGGACGTGTGGACGAGGTTTCTAACACGTGACGGACGTGAAACTGGAAGAACTCAAACATCTCAGGATGAAGAAGAGGAGCCGCACACGTAGAAGACGAAGACGTCCACTTGGAAACACGAGGAGGTTCCAGATCTTCTGGTGCTGAGGGCCGACGCCGGTGTGGACGAGCTGTAAACAACAACACTGATCTTTCCACAGCAGAGTTTATACGTCATGTCCGGCCTCCTGCTGCTCTACAGGCTCCGCCCCTGCTGCTCTACAGGCTCCGCCCCTGCCTCCCAGGCCCCCCATGCTGCTCTACAGGCCCGCCCCTGCTGCTAGGGTCCCCCTCACCGAATGCACCCCACATGTCCTGTTGGAAGATCGGACCCGACAACCTGCTGCTGCTCCACAAACACCAACTACACAACATGTACACACACTGATCATGTGTGAAAACATCACAGTGAAAATGTTTCTTACAGAATAAACTCTTTAGTCTTTAATTTCAGTTTGGAAACATAAACACGTTTGATGATGCAGCTCTATAAACTAGTTTCAATGCTTCAACAGGCCGAGCTGTAAAATTAAATATATACTCTGAAATAAAAGAAACTGAAATGAGGAAATATACATGTATCAATATGTGTGTGTGCAGATATAACATCCGATTAAAGGGGTCTGCTCGGCCGTCAGGTCTGTAGTTCGACTCCCGGCTCTGAAAAAACACTTGTTTCTTGTTTCCTCATGAAAAACGTGTCAGTCAAGAACTGTAATTTTTGCGGTTAATTTATTTCTAGTGTAGAATGTGATCACTCCTCACAGGTCAAAGGTTAATGAATATTAAAATTAAAATAAATATTATTTATACACCAGACAGTTGAAGTCATTTATGTTCTTGACTTTTTTAATCAATCAATAAGGAAGTGGTTTTAAAACCTGCTATTTAAATGTTTTACTTGGGTGATAAGATAATTGTTATAATTTGTAAATATGATAAATTATTACACACAGATATTCATGTTTTACTCATCATTGAGTTAAACATTTTACAAAACCAAACACACAATGAAATGTCTCCTGTGTAGAAACAGAGAGCAGCAGCAGAGTGAAGATGATGAAGATGATGATGATGAGGAAATGAATGTTTCTCCACAGTCAGTGTTTATTGCTGACAAAATAAAAAGATTATCTCTAAATGTTCTGATGAATAATAATAATGATTAAAATAAAAGTGTCCGGAACTCGTGTCACCTCAGTGATTTCAGGAGTTAGTTTTGGATCTGCGACCGGTTCGTTCCACTTCCTTCAGTCACTTTCAAACTAAAGTTAAACTTCTTATTCTCTCTCCTGCAGCTCTGCTCGGCAGCTGCGCCCCCTACAGACTTTAACCGCTCCTTCTGCGTGGTCACAGTAGTCCAAAGAAAACGCCCCAGATCTCATCACTGTCACGATTTACGATAACTGCTTCATGTCGTACATCGGCACCTCTGTCTCCTCCGCCTTGCCCGCGTCGGCAGCCATCTTGGCAGCATCCGCGCTGCCCTTGCGGCCCTTGGGTGGAGGGATGGGCGCGACTCCGTCCGTGGCGCCCTCGGCTCCTTCCTGGCCCTCCGCCACAGTCCTCTCCTTCTTCAGGTTGAGCTTGGCCGGGACGCTCTTGCTGATGGTCTCCTTCAGCCTCTCGCCCGACTGCTTCAGCCTCTCTCCGGACTGACGGATCTTCTCACGCCTCTCAACCGTCACGATGCGCTCACCGAATTTGTTGACCTTGGTGCCCAGGTTATCGCGGGTCTTGCTCATGTTCTCCTTGGAGAAAGTGGCTTTGAAGCTCTCGATGCGAGTCAGGCCGGTTTTCTTCTTGTGGCCGGCAGCTGAGGAGTCGGCCTCCTCCACTACCATGTACTCCTCGTCCGACTCTGGAGGAAGCTCGAACTTGTCCGGTTCCACCTCACCTCTGGCACCACCACTGGGTTCTGCTGACTCGTTGCCGGGTGTAACGGCCTTCACCTCCTGGTCGCCCTGAGGGAGGAGAACACAGGACAGAGCGTGAACCTCAGGGAACATCACGAGTAAATGAAGAAACAAATCAAGGTGTCGTTCATTGGACACACAAACTGTTTTCTTCTCATTCTAATGTACAAAGTCCGACCAAAGTCAGGTTTGAATCTGTGTTTGGTGAAAGTGTCTCATGCAGACTGTTGGTGCACAGGCCTTGATCCTGACTCCATAAATAAACGCAGCACCTGTTCCTGCAGCTCAGGCGCTGCTGCAGGAAGCTAAACATATCAGCGTCCAGAGACATGCTGGATCCCTTTCAGCGCCAGGCCTCGTCATGGCGTGCATGTCTCTACCCGTACGATCGGGTTACACTCAACATGAAATGGAGCAAAAATGTTGAGGCTGAATCTCCAAACGGGCCCAGATCTTCACACACGTCAGAGGAGCTGGATTCTGACGCCTGATTCTGCTCTGAGCTCCACAATGAAAAGTATAAAATGAAGTTTAACTGTTCATGAAGTCTGTCAGTTTTTGATCTGTGGTCGAATGTGACCAGGACAGATGCACTAACTGATGTTGTGGGTTTATGAATCTGTTGAGGACCTTTAACCTCCAGTCTGAAGACACCTGAGCTGAAAAGCCACATGAGGGAACTTAACGTCCTTCATGCTAAAACACATAGCATCAAATGAATATTCATGCTAGTTTGCTGACTGGTGTGCAGCATGATGCTAACTGGAGCTCATAGGTGTGATGTGACACTTGATAGTGGAGCTGACATTTAGCGAAGCTTTGACCGAAGGAAGAAGTGAGCTACATGTAGCATAATGCTAACGCTACAACATCCGCAGCTCAGTGATCAACACGTGGAGCCTGTTTTTCATTGGTCAGTTCAGTGACTTTGATGTGTCCCGTCATGTTTCTACAGAAATTAGAAACTGCTCAGTAACTTGTGGAGCTGCTGCTCAGAGACAGTTTCTTGTTGGTCAGTGAATCTTAGACGAGTTGACAAGTTGAATTTTGAGACTTTGGAGGCGGGGTCTGCAGCTGATGCTCCCCTCCTTTGATTGGTCACTTTGAACACTCCAGTCCGCAGCCGCTCTACGATCTGTTTTTCTTGGTGTGCAAGTGAAAAAGCCCAAAGTCTGTGATGAAGGGAGCTCACCCCCCCCCCCACAGAAAACCTTAAAGCTCCTGAAACACATGAAACACCTCGTCAGTAGACCACACCCACTTCTGCATTCGTGTGATGTCACGCGTCATCGTTATAAAATCCGGAACAGTCGTTAGACGAGCTGCATGATGACGCATGTCTGACACGCCCCCTAACAAAGCCAGGTAAGGCGAGAGCAGAGACCGACATTTTGTACGTGCACTGGAAGTGGTTGACCAATCAGAATAGAGTGGATCAGCTGACCAATCAGAGCAGACTGGGCTTTATCAGGAGGGGGAGCTGCAGCGATGGACAGTCTGAGGAGCGTGTTTTCTGAACTTAGAGCGTGAAAACATTTTACCGTCATAACATCAGTCATAATATCAACCTGAAGAGGAACCGAACGTGTGTCCTTTAATATTTCATGTAGTAAAATGAAGCAGCGCTGAGACAGAAAGTGTAACAGAACACAAGAAGCTCGAGGGAGGGTCAAAGGTCACAAGCCCCACGACATCACAGTTATGTGTCGAACCCCCACAGCTTCAGCTCCTGCTGACGGAGGGGATTTCCTCCATCAGTCCGACTGACACCTTGTGTCACTCAGAACGGACCAAATGTCGAAAACAGCCTATTAGCAGCTAACGAATGATTTATAACCGAGAGACCCTCATTAGCTAATCCAGAGGGGGAGAGAGGACGGGAGAGAGAGCAGACAACTATATTAGGAGATGATGAATCTCCAGACTCAGAATAACTTGGTCCGTCAGCGCTCAGCTGGCACAGTCACTTACAGCACAGCAGCTCCAGCACCTTAGATCGTAACTGTCTGTGATGTCAAGAAAAACCTGCAGTGCAATTTCCTCTCTACATTGTTTTAGTCTTGATAATCAAACATTTTCTTTTCAACATGTTGCAGCTGTGAGTTATAGTTTATATCTTCACCAGGTTTCATGCTCCTCCGTCGACTGTGAACATGAAACAAGGCAGCTCAGCATCGTCAGTGTCAACGTGTCTCCGGGGGTTGTACCACTGCACATAGGCAACTGGATCAGTTCAAAGTAGAAAACGATCAGAACATTGAAGGTCCATTTCCACAGATCATAAAGAACCAGGAGAAACAAAATGGTGCTTGACACTGGAACAAATTTCCAGCCAATGAATCTTACCTGATAAATGACCACCCTGAACTTGTTCTTGGCCAGGAGTTCGCCCTGGGAGACCTCCACCTTCTTCACCCGGAGGTTCTGGTTCTCCACACGCACCCTGACGTCCTTGATGTGGCGGCTGACCTTACGTGTCTTCTCCATCAACCGGTCCACGGTGGAGCTGGTGTTGGCGTGGTCACTGGTCAGCTTGACGACATCGGTCTGGATGGTCTTCACTGTGTTCTCCAGCTCCAACTGACGCTGCTCCATACGCTGCTGTGTGGTCTGGACGCTGTCCATGAGGCCCGCCACGCGCTCCAGCAACGCCATGATGTTTCCTGCATCATCTACGCCTCCCCCACCTGAAGGCATGCCCGCTTTGTCTGTCATTCTTGCTTGTCGGTTTGCGTTGGATCCCCGTCAGAACCCAGTGATCCAAATATTAAACAGAAGAACGGAAGAAGAAGAGTAGATCTATTTCAGATGATAGGAATTCTGATGAAAAGTTGAATCAGATGAAATAAAATGGGAAGAGTTTTAGTTAAAACATCTGAGGATCCAAAGAAAAAGAGGGAGCACGACTGAGAAGGACCTGAAACCTCTGGAAGAAGGAGGACAGGAGCAGATCACCCCTCTGCAACTGGAGGTTGACCCTGAAACTGGTCAGATCAACTGACTCCACCCTGCTGGGAGAAGGAGGGAGGGAGGACCGGACCCGACAGGACGGAGGGAGGGATAGATCTCTGTGTTGTAAAGTGAGTGACCAGACTGGAAAAAATAGTTGAGATCTCATTCCAAGTTTATCTTCTTCTTCCAACTTGTTTAGAGGAGTCATGTCAAACTCCTGAAGGCCTTAAGAAACATGAAACCCAGGAACCTCTCACCAATCAGATAATTTAAAAATGGAAATGGATCTTGCAGGAATGTATGTGTTAATGAGTGAGTTGGATAAAGAGTGACATGGATCCCAGCCTCACTCTGTGTTCTCTGCTGCTAAAAATACAGCGAGGGTAAAGTGACTCCCTGCGCCTCTTTGGGAGATGAGTGTATTAAAAGGAATGGAACTCCACCTTCTATCTTCTCTTCCATCATCCATCAATCAACCGTCACCTTTTCACTTGTTCTGTGAAAAGCTATGCTACAGCTTTGTTGGCGTTCCCAGGCCGACCGGCAAACAGCTACCTTTGAAACAAGCATTCTTAATTCGAATACCTTTGCCGCGATGTCAGGTCGTTCCATGTTGGCCAAATGGACCGAAGCCTGAGAGGACAACTTGAGTCAGAGCACAGACATCCATTAGAATCAGCTCATGATTTGCTGGATCTTGACCGTATGAGGGTGTGGTCAGACGGCTGCGTTCAGAGTCAGTGGAAAGACACAAACATTTAGTTTATATCCCTGAGTTTTATGAATTCATGAAGATTCCCACAACATTGCTCCACATTAACGGAGCTGGTTCAAAAATATGAAATTAGCCTGAATCTGCTGCTCCGACGCAAATGTACCTTCTATTTATCTTGAATGTAACATGGCTGAAAGAGACTAGTCGTCCCTAACCCTCAAATGACGAGTGGTATAGATATGGGAATGGATTCCTACAAGTTTTCTTGAAAGTGTCTAGTGGTAGTTAGAAGAACTACTCCTTAAGGTGCAATGCACTTGTATAGTCTTCTGAATGTTTGTGACAATGAACATAACTCAAAATATCTGAAGCTTTAATCAATGAACCACCTGGAGACCTGTCCAGTGACACTTCAGCCCCTTTGGTTCTGGATTCATTAGAAGCCAGGATGCGTCTGAAGGTTCAGAGCTGATGATCAACCAAACAGAAGAAATAGGAAGACAGAGTGTTAGGATGTGAAGAGCTGAGAAAGAAGGGATGAAGAATGAAAGGGACTCCCCACTGTCTAAACCACTCCACCAGCTGCTGCCTATATTTATCACCACTATATTTAACTCCACCTCTCTGGAGAAGATGCATTACTCCTTCACTGAAGGTGGGTGGAGTCTCCAGCTCAATGTTAATGAGCCTGAAGTTCAAACAACTGACTTGAATTTCTGATGTTTCCGTTTCCTTGGAGGAGCATCTAGTGGTCCTGTGAGGAATTACTTGTTATCCCACTCGGCAGCATGCCGCCACCTTGTGGCTGAGGTAGGTTATGACTGTCACCCTGTTTAAGTTAATGGCAGCTCCCAAAAGTGAAGCCAGAGATGACATCATGTATTAATCTGGGTGAGTTGGAAAACTTGGGACAAATAAAGATATTTAAGAGATTCAATCTTAGAATGTTTTCATCAATATTAAATCTTATATTTACAGATTCATCACAAGAGTAAATATCATTTTTGATCTAAAGATTTTGTAAAAGGTTTTCTCTCTACTCATACATTAAGATTAAGATGACAGATATATATCTGGATTTATTATAATTGTATGTGTTATAAGATAAAATGAATAGATGTGTATGGTGAGATACATGAATGTTTTATAGGATTAGATGTAAAATATAAGATATATAGATGTGTATATATTATTGTTATATTATAGAATACATTTTAGTTGGATTATAGAATATATCATGGTTATATTATAGTATATATTATGGTATATATTGTTGAATAAATTATCGTATATATTATAGTTATAGTCTAATTTACATGTTTTAACTCCTCTTTCTCTTCTGCCACGTTCTTGCTGGTTTCCAAAGAGAGGGCGGGCACCAGGAAGTTGTTCGGGAACACGATTGGTCCAAAACTGCGATGGCCCTCCTTTAGTCCCGCCCCCGTGCGGAACATGTGGCTGTGATTGGTGGAATCCAGAGCTAATCACGGTTACTATGGACTTTGGCTTCGCTGGTATCCAGGTTAGCCTCCTGTTAGCCTCCTGTTAGCTTCCTGTTAGCTTCCTGTTAGCCTCCTGTTAGCCTCCTGTTAGCCTCCTGTTAGCCTCCTGTTAGCTTCCTGTTAGCCTCCCGTTAGCCTCCCGTTAGCTCGTCAGTGTGTAGCTGCACCGGAGGGACTCACGCAGACATGGCGCAGAGGAAGACTCCGAGGAGTCACAGCAGAAAAGGTCAGTTACGTGGTTTTCCTGCTCTACGCGTGTTTCCGTCAGTCTGCGGACGTGTCGGTGAATCTACAGTAACAGTTGGGTAGTTGAGATCCCTCCGGCTCTGCCCGAGGGTCCCCCGGTGCTCCGCCCGAGGCTGCCCCGGCTGGGCGGCTGCTGGGCGGCTGCTGGCTCGTGGACTGGTCCTAACGGTTCCTGTGGTTCCCAGTGTCCCTGGGCTCAGCGGGTCCTCTAACGGCCCGGGTCTGGACGGGCTCGTTAGCCCGGTTAGCCCGGTTAGCCCGTTTAGCTCCAGATCAACTCGAGATGAATAAAAGGATGACATGTAAAAGCGGAGATTGTCCGTGTGAGCATCAACCTGTGGAACCCTGGACACGATGCTAAGCTAAACTAGCTTCCTCCACAGTTTAATCCGGATAAATACAGTAATATACATTCATAATAACTCGCTTCTTAAAACCCATCTGACAGCCTTGTTTCGTGTGATGACGTCTTTTTTTAAATTGATTTTTACTATGTGCATGTGTTTATCTGCTTGTATTTAATGATGTCTTCTTCTTCTTGTTCTTTCTGTTCTGCTGTCATCTCGTTGCTCTCTGGTCTTCATCAGTGTGAATGACTTGGCCCTCGATTCTGCTTCAGCACTTGTAGAACCTGTGTGTTATCACATGAATAAAGTTATTATCATCCTCATAGAGAATCATATTCTGGTCTGTGGTTGACTGGAGCCCCCCCCCCCCCCCCCCTGGTTTACACCTGGAGAGTCAGGTTCATGAGGAGAGAAGGGAAACAGGATCTCTGCTGGAACAATGGTCGACTCCACGTCTTATTGAGTCGTTTGTGATATCATGTGAACATGAGGGTTCTCTGTGGAGGTGTTGGTGTAAAACAGGATCAAGTGTCTGGAACTGATCCGCCTCAGGGATTTGGATCTCAGCTGTGTGTGTTGTTGCTGCACTGACAGGTCAGTGTCCTGCTGGGTCCAGAGTTCTTCTTCTTATTCACTGTGTAAAACCCACTGAGTCACTGGGAGTCTCCCAGCCTCTAAACCAGCACCGGTACTGACCCACTGCTGGTTCCAGCTGATCTCAGAGCTCCTGTATCCGTCCTCTGGTGCTCACAGCACATACAGGTTTCAACTTTGCTTTGTCTTATCATATTCTGGTTTATATTTGGTTCCAAGTACTGATCTAGTTATTTATTGTACAAATCAAGATTATAAATACAAAATATAATCAACAATAAAGCTTCTGATGTATTTTATTATTATTAATGTTATGTATGTTATTATATGAGAAAGGGGGAAAGTACCGGCAGCTGCTACAATACAGTGATGAATTCCTACAATATAATATAATCTTAAAGGGGTCCTTCTGTCCTGGCTCGTCAGACACGCCCCCTAACGAAGCAGGTAAAGTCAGAGTGGACCAGCTGACCAATCACAGCAGACTTCATCAGGAGGGGGGGGTCTTAAAGAGACAGGAGCTACAACCAAGTGTTTGAGACAGAGGCTGAAAAGAGGAGCTGCAGCGATGGACAGTCTGAAGTTTCCTGAACATTAGAGCAAGAAAACATTTTACAGTCCCAACACTAATTAAAGGAGAAGATGTGACCATTAGCACCGGGACACAGGACTCTACTGGGAAGGAAGGATTCGTGTGTGTGTGTGTGTGTGTGTGTGTGTGTGTGTGTGTGTGTGTGTGTGTGTGTGTGTGTGTGTGTGTGTGTGTGTGTGTGTGTGTGTGTGTGTGTGTGTGTGTGTCAAGGTTATTTGGTGGATTCTTCTGTCCTCTCTGGCATCTGACACACACACACACACACACACACACACACACACACACACACACACACACACACACACACACACACACACACACACAGTGTCCCTGGGTTTGTCAGCTCTAATAATAGGAGGATCGGGTTCTGGACGATCAGTCGACAGCAGCTCGTCACAATAACTGGAGGAGGAGGAGCTCTTTCTTTCTTTCTCCTCCGTCGCTCACTCACTCGTTCGTTCACTTCTTTTCTCTTGATCCGTAACCGGTGCTTTACTGGAACTTTTTAAACTTGTGTGATAGTTTCCTCAAAGTCCTTGGTAATGTTTTCACGACGTTTTTAAATAGTTCTTTCTTTTTGCTGTTATCAGATATTTGAATTTACTTATCAGTAGCTGAGAGGATTTGTCTGCAGTCGCTTTGCTCGGTCCTGTTTTGGGTTCAGCTGAGACCCGAGGAGGTCCATGCAGCGTTACCGCCACTATGGCGCCTCCTACTCCTCCTCCTCTGCTCCTGTAGAGGAGGCCGAGGAGGAGGAGGACGAGGAGGACGAGGAGGAAGAGTATGCTGAAGAGGAGGTGTTTGAGGAGGAGCAGCCGCTGTTAGAGGAGGGGGTGCAGGCCGTGGTCCAGGACACAGGTAGGAGAGGTGTATGAACAAGGGTTGACCTGGTTTGGCTCGGTTTGTATTTGGTTCTTATGTGGCCTGGTTTGGATCAATTAGGAGGCGTTAATGAGGAGGAGATCCCACAGAGGAAGGGGGAGGTGACACCTGCTGTCTCTGAGACAGGTAAGAAAGGATGATCAGCCTGGTCTGGTCTGGTTTGGCCCTGTCTGGTTTGGCCTGGTCTGGTTTGGTTTGGCATGGTTAGTGTACTATGAGTAAAGCTCAGTGATTTGTTACTGAAATCTCTTGTGTTTTGATGTATTTTGGTTTGTTGTGTGTTCTCTTTGCCTGCTGTGAGTCACTTTGACCTTGTGTGCTGCATGGTGTCTGTGTAAACACTTCCTGTCCCTGGTTTTCACAATAAAAGCCTCCAGTAAGGACAGTTATGTGGCTTTTACTTGTTTAGATGCAGGAGATATGAAGTAATATTGGATCCTGATTTAGCTCGATGTGGTTTCTGATGGGCCTGGTTTAGGTGTTTATACGACTCGTTGTGGTTTGTGAATCCACTGACGTGAATTATGTAAAAATAAAGACATAATTAGTCGTCAGGAACGTGAAGTCTGAGGAAGAATTAACATGTTTAATTTATTTAACAGAAACACAAGGATATTCATGAAGGGATTTCAAAAACTATAAAGAAAACAGACCAATAATGTATTTTTGTATTTATTTATTCTAAGATTGAATGTTTGGGAGACGCAGTTCATTTCTTTCACTCAGTGTTCATGTCTACAGGCGTCTTTTGGGTCTTATTTTCTAAATATTAATCTAAATTATTTACAACTTAAAACAAAACTGAAGAGACGTCAGTGCAGCCGTCAAACCATGTGACGAGTCCTGTTGCATCACAGACTCAGCGTCTCACAGAGGTCCAGTCTGTGGACTTTATCTTGAGTATTCAAACTTTTTATTAGGTCCACTGGTACAAAATCAGACATAATAATAATAATGCATCTCTATCCTCAGAGGCCAAGGTTCCACCAGTGGAGAGCAAGAATGGAAAGAGGACGGAGGGAGGAGGAGACGCAGGAGGAGGAGGAGGAGGAGGAGGAGGAGGAGGTCCTAAATACTCCATGTTCACCTGGTTTGTGGTCCTGGCTCTGCTTGGAGTGTGGAGCTCGGTGGCCGTGGTCTACTTCGACATCGTGGACTACGACAGTGTCATCGGTGAGTAAGGAACCACCATTAGAACTCATTTCTTTGTCTTCAACATGGCCCTAATACTCCGTCACACCTCTCTGGTTACGATCAGCTGTTCTTTATCACTGACAGAAATATTACGACTTCAGGTAAGTGTGATGGAACCAACGATCCGCTAACGTCACAGTAAAGTCTGTTTATACTGATCCTTCAAAGTGAAAACCTCCTGAAGGTACCTTCTTGAAAACCTGTTCTGTGAAGACTCACAAATGCACAGCCTGAGAAGATGAAGCGACTCATCGTGCAGCCACATGTCTGTAGATGTGTTCTATAAACAGAGGTGAACGTTCAACCTTGTGTCTTCCTCCCTCCTTCTCCTCTTCTCTCTGTGTGCAGCCAGAGCTAAGGACTTTCATATGAACTTTTCTCAAGTTTTACAAGGTACGCTGTCAAGATTTAAGCCTGCAGTAAAAAGCTCCATCATTTAACACAGTGAATCCATCACCCATTTACAATAACAGTTCTGTTATGAAAGGATGAGATGAGTTAGAGAGTTAAAGTAACTGAACATACACTGAAAACAGTCGAATCTGCTTCCTATCAGCCCTTTGCTTCCCTTTCATGCTCCTTTCTGCCTCAATCAGGAACTAGTTTCATGTTATAGTCTGAAGTAAATGAAGAAACAAATGTCTGCTGCTTCTGTCGTTGTGGCTTTTGTCTAAACAGGAAACCAAGCATCTTTGCATTTCACCTCCTACACTTAATTGTTTTAAATGTACTATTTGAGCAGAAATTCCCACCTGTTGTTAGAGGAAAGTATTTTGAATATGTCTCCTGCAGACGACTGTGCAAGATATTCAGTCAGTTGTATAAATATAACTTTGCTCAGTTGAGCTCCTCCCTCGACCAAGGTCCAACAATCACACACGCTGATATACAGTCCTCTGAACACGTCTCTCTGAGAAATCAAAGAAAACCTTTAAAAACCTCTTCTCTCACAATTAAAATATTTTAATCAAACTACCTTTTTTAAAATTGTGCCATATTTAACTAACTAACCCACAGCTTCAGGACAGTGATGAGAGACAGAGAAAGAATCAGTTGGTGGATCACTGACGCCGCAGACACCACATCCTTCCTCATTTAACGCACTGTGACATCCTGCTGTGTTATTAATACACTGTCTGCTCGGTTCTCATCAGCTGCTTCTGTTAGAACCAAACTTCTGAACCTGAGTCTGGTTTATTTTCCACTTTGTGTCCTTCAGGCTGCAGCAGCAGGATTTAAACTCACAGTAACAGAACTAAATTCAGATGTTACACTGGATCTGAAAGTTGCAGCTATGGACACGTCAGGTGTTGATTTGAGATCTTTTCTGTGCAGAACTTGTGTTAATGCACAGGGACAGTGTGAGGTTCTGTAGAGCTCAGTGGGTCGGGATGAAACCGCCTTGTTTCAGGCATCATTTGGTTTGAGTTCAAATCAAACTCATTACATTCAAATAATCCTCAAGATAAAAACTTCCAGCCACTGTAGAAACATATTTATCACATTAAACATCTCACTGTTTGTATTTTAATAAAGACCAGATAACAGGATATATAATATATAGATAATATATCTATATATTAGTGTGACTCAGTCTTCCTCCTCTTCCTCCTCTTCCTCCTCAGGTAAACTCACGGCTTACGACACAGACGGAGACGGAGACTTTGACGTGGAAGATGCTAAAGTTCTGCTCGGCAAGTTCTCTTTACTTCTTCTGTTTGCTGTGAAAAGCCTGAAACGTGTGTTTTACAGTTGTGTCTCAGTCTGAAACTCTAACTCTGACCCAACGTCCTCGGAGTCAAACCACTCATCTCTCTCACATCCTAGTTTGTCTCACAAAACTAAGAGATTAACTTTGTTGTTCTTTATTAGAGGATTATAATAATAATCTCAAACCAATGTCACTTTCCTTTCACACAATCTTTTCTTTCTTTTTCTGCGTTCTCAGTTCATATCGATCTCATGGTGGATTCACGTCGAGCTTTAAACTAGAATTTTGATTAGAAAAAGATCTGGTGTGGGGACACGTTGGAGTAGAGTTAACAGTGAAAGGATGAAAGTGTGTCGGGGGGGTCAGGCTTCGTTTGACCTGCTACATCACAAGTTAAAGATGGCCGCCTCGTTCCTTGTTGTTTGTCTATCAGGCAGGAAGTCTGAGGTCGCCTGACGAGACTGAGACAGGAAGTAAAATCTGATTTAATGTCCGTGGTTCTTCGACTTTAACTCACTCTCTTTCTCTTTGTCCCGTATCATCATCCTTTATTTTTGGTTTTGGTTTTACTCCATTCCTTTTGTATTCCCTCCCTCCTTCCTTCCTTCCAACCTTCCGTGATTCTTCCTTTTTCTTTATCTCCTCGTTCAACCCTCCCTCTGTTTGTGCTTCGCCTTCATTTCATCTCCACGTCCTCCCCCATCCTATGTCGATTTTTCTCCTTCCCTCCTTTTCTCTCTCCCTCTCTCTTTCGTCAGGCTTGACCAAAGATGGCGGTGCTAGTGCGAATGCTGAGTCGCTTGAGGAGGTTCTTGATATTTTAGCTGAGGAGGGCTCTGATTGGATCTATGGTTTCTTCACCTTCCTCTATGACGTAGTGTCTTCGCCCGTAGAGCGGGGTGAGGAAGGGAAGGAGGCGGCGACTGAGAAGCGGGAGGAGGGCGGGACCACCTCCTCTGATGATGAGGAGGTCAAAGGGGTCATACTGGACCTCCAGAACCAATAGAAGGACACAAGTCAGAGCCACAGCCAATAACAAGGCTCCTTGGTCCCAATACCGACCAATGAGGACGAGGCTTGGACGCACTGCGGCGCAGTGTGTTAGAGGACGACGTGTTGTGGTGCAGACGACCTGATGTTCCCTCTGAAGGAACAAACCGGGTCTGGACTTGTTCAGTCCTTTAAGGAATGAGAGGAATTTAAATCACATAAACTATTGATTAGCACTTTATTGATTGATTAGCTCAGTGATCTACTTTTGGCTTGTGTCGGTTTCTCATGTTCAGTAACTGACGGCCGGTGGGAACAGAATTCAACCGTTTGCTCTAATCACATTTTTGGTTGTGAAATTCCTGAACCAAAAACGTGATTTCACATATTTTAGCTAAAAGCTGCAGTAAAACGTTATATGACTCGATATCGATAATCATCCCAATAAATGTAAAGTATTAAAGGCTGATCTTTGAAACCAGACCTGTGGGTTCTTGAAGTTTTAAAATCTAACGTACAATTTACTACTTTTATCCAAAGTGACTGAACTTGCTCAGCTCATCTGTTTGTAATTCATTTCTGTTCACGCAAACTAAACATGAAAGTAAATGGTCTGGAACATTTATTGATCTTTGACCGAGTGGACCGAGGGGAACGTGTCAGTCGTGTAGACGAGGTCCGAACAAGCTTCACGTTTGTTCCATGTTTCATTTGATCTGTTGATCCGTTCGTCCTGTGGTTCGGTAACTTCTTTGATTAAAGTGATCCCGTCACGTCGCTGCTGGATTCTCCGTAACTGAACTTTCTTATCAGTAATTTGCTTAAACTTATAAACGTAATATTTTTGTGTGAGATGACGTCATCTGTTGTTGTGTTATTTGAATGTGTCAGATAAACTTTCAGCTTTTTAAATAAGGTCAATGTTAGAACTGGATACCACTCAGTATCTGTAGATAATATCATATGATATTTAAGGATTCTGTATTTAATCATACATTTACTTATAATCTAATAATATAATCAACACTGTATCAAATGTGCAACATTAAATTAAAAAGGACGAAGCTTTAGTTTGATGAGAATCAGAAGCTGTGTGTTTGAACACTTGGTACGATGATGCTGCTCAGTCAGCGTCTTTCCTGCTTTCGACCTCGTTCACAGACGGTTTCCTCTCTGAGCTGAAGAAGCAGAGGAAACACGTCGACCACAACGTCGTGAAGTCGGGAGTAAATCTGAGCGTTTGTTAATGGAACACAACAGTGGATGCTAACAGGACAGAACACGAGCATGTCTCCTGTCGTCACTTCCTGTTGCTCGCAGCATGTTTTTACGACACATAACAAATCCACGTTGCTCTGGTGTCTTGGAGACTAATCACGATAACTAAAGATTGAAGCTAATCTTTGGGAATGTTCCCGTTATACCTGAAACCGTTTTCATGAGCTGTTTGTTTCCTGTTGGTTCAGATGAGAGGAAGTTGAAAGGTCCAGTTCTCGGGAGAGACAGACTGAGAAAAGGTATCGTACACTGAGCGTGTGTGTGTAATGAATTCTGATTGGTCAGCTGACACATGTGTTTCTCTAAAACCTGCAGAGGACAAGAAAGAGGTGAAGAAGAAAGGTAAAAGTCTTTCTCCTGCATGACTCTGTTTGATACTGACTGAGTCGAGGGAAACTAATATCAGGTGTGAAGTGATGAAGCTGCGTGATCGAGCACCAGACACAGAGGTGTGTTGACCTCTGACCCCTCAGTAGATGGAGACACGTCTGTGCTGGATGTGACGTGAAAATAAAGAAACGGTCACTTACATTTATTTAACGCTGTGATACAGTCCCAAATATCTTGTTGGATCAAAGACTGTAAATAAAGATGGACGACATGATCGCCCCCTGGTGGCTGGCTGAGGCACATGTCTCTTCCATGTTAACAGATGGGACATGGACCACATTTAAAAATATCTTGAGATTATACTGAGATATAATAACTACATTTTGGACTGGCAGGAGGAAGTAGAGGCGTGTCGTCCATCTGTATCTGGTCTTGTTGTAAGATGTTTTCCTGTCTGGTGGTTTGTCTGGTGTGATGCGTTGATCTTTGTCGTTAGTGTGTTGATTTCTCCTCCGGTACCAAACTGTGTGTGTGTCGTCCTAGAAGAGAAGAAATTGGAAGCTGCCACTCAAAAGATTAAACTCTCAAAAGGTAGAGTTGTGATGCTGTTGTGTGTGAGTTAGTTTGAACACGAATCCTTTGTTATCCGTTGTCATATGTTTTTATTGATGTCAGCGAATTGTTAGAAGCTTATTTAATATTTATTACTCCACACGTAGCTCGGCCTCTTGTTTGTTAGACGCTGGGTTGTGGAGATGAATCTGTTCGTGCCTCTTGTGTTCAAACAGAAGATGTGACGACTGCTGGAAAGGACGCTACGCGAGGTATCGGAGAATAAGATCTGACGTGGGCTGGTTCAGAACAAAGCTTTTTTCCTTTGGTCTGACTTAAGTGCATTTTGTGGACGACCACAAGATGGTTCTAAAACTTCTAATGAATTAACAATAACATAGGCATTAATCATTTTTTGTTGTTTAATTAATCTATAAATAGATTAACTTACAACTAACTGATTAGACATTTGAATGGGTTTAACCTGTGTCTTACTATATCAGTGTGAACTGGTTGTCGGTGCCTTGCTGAGCCACTAATCATTCATTTCACTAAACATTTTAAACTAGTGGAACAGGACAAAATGAAAATATGTATGGTAAACCATTCTGCGGTGTGAATATCCAGGTGTGAGCACTGGATCGTGTTTGGGCCAAATTAGTCATGTGACACATTCAGTTTGAAAACAATAAAAACAGTGCAATGTGAAACAACATGGACGGACGCTCGGACATGGAACACCTCTCATCCTGCACAACCGTGACCTCTTTGACCTCTAACTATTAACCTCCGACCACACGATATGAGATTCTGATCTCTGCTGAATGGTCGAATCTGCATTCCAGTATTTCCAGTGTTGTGATTGGCTGCATCTTTAACACCTGCTCTTTTGGTGTGCGTCAGCTGCAGCAATTGTCTGCATTTAAAATCTGACCTTTAACCTCAAACTTCAGACCGTCCCGTCCGAGGGCACAGGCTGCGCTCGGCTCTGAAGGATGGCTGAGGATGATCCACGAGAAGATGGAGGTCAAGAGAATCGCTCGCATCGCTCTGGCTGAGATCAGGGCCCTCCTCGCCAAAGAGGAGGAGGAGAAGGAGGCGACCTGGGCGCTGAAGATGAAGACTCTGGAGGCTGCTCAGGAACAACTGAGAGAGGAGAGGAGGAGGGAGGCAGAGAGAGTAGAGAAAGAGGAAAAGGAGAGGATGGAGAAGGCAGATAAGGAAAGGATAGAAAAAGAGAAGGAAAGGATAGAAAAGGAGAAGGCAGATAAGGAAAGGATAGAAAAGGAGAAGGTGGAGAAGGAAAGGATGGAAAAGGAGAAGGTGGAGAAGGAAAGGATGGAAAAGGAGAAGGTGGAGAAGGAAAGGATGGAAAAGGAGAAGGTGGAGAAGGAAAGGATGGAAAAGGGGAAGGTGGAGATGGAAAAGGAGAAGGTGGAGAAGGAAAGGATGGAAAAGGAGAAGGTGGAGAAGGAAAGGAAGGAGAAGGTGGAGAAGGAAAGGATGGAAAAGGGGAAGGTGGAGAAGGAAAGGATAGAAAAGGAGAAGGTGGAGAAGGAAAGGTTGGAAAAGGTGAAGGCGGAGAAGGAAAGGATAGAAAAGCAGAAGGTGGAGAAGGAAAGGATGGAAAAGCAGAAGGTGGAGAAGGAAAGGATGGAAAAGCAGAAGGCGGAGAAGGAAAGGATGGAAAAGCAGAAGGCAGAGAAGGAAAGGATGGAAAAGGAGAAGGCGGAGAAGGAAAGGATGGAAAAGGAGAAGGTGGAGAAGGAAAGGATGGAAAAGGAGAAGGAAAGGATAGAAAAGGAGAAGGTGGAGAAGGAAAGGATGGAAAAGCAGAAGGCAGAGAAGGAAAGGATGGAAAAGGAAAGGATGGAAAAGGTAGAGAAGGAAAGGATGGAGAAAGTGAAAGCAGAGAAGCAGAGGATGGAAAGAGAAGCCAAAGAAAAGGCTGAAAGAGAGAGGCTGGCTCATGAAAGGGCAGAAAAAGAGAGACAAGAGATGGAGAAAAGAGAAAAGGCAGCTAGAGAAGAGAAGGAACGACTGGAGCGACAGAAGATTGAGAGGGAAAGGATGGAGAGAGAGCGACTGGTCAGGGAACGAGAGAGGGAAGCCAAGGAGAAGGAACGACTGGAAAGAGAAAGATTGGCAAGGGAGAGGACTGAAAAGGAGAGGATAGAGAGGGAACGCATCGCCAAAGAAAGAGAGAGAATGGCCAAGGAGAAGGAGAGGATGGAGAGAGAGAAGGTGGAGAAAGAACGATTTGAGAGGGAACGCATCGCCAAAGAAAGAGAGAGAATAGCCAAGGAGAAGGAGAGGATGGAGAAAGAGAAGGCAGATAAGGAGAGGCAGGAGAAAGAACGAACTGCTAAAGAGAAAATGGAGAAAGAGAGACTGGAACGAGAACGCATCGCTAAGGAAAGAGAGAGAATGGCCAAGGAGAAGGAGAGGATGGAGAGAGAGAAGGTGGAGAAAGAACGATTTGAGAGGGAACGCATCGCTATGGAAAGAGAGAGGATTGCAAAGGAGAGGATGGAGAGAGAGAAGGCAGATAAGGAGAGGCAGGAGAAAGAACGAACTGCTAAAGAGAAAATGGAGAAAGAGAGACTGGAACGAGAACGCATCGCTAAGGAAAGAGAGAGAATCGCCAAGGAACGAGAAAGGGCAGAAAAGGAAAGACTAGCCAGAGAGAAGGAAAGGATGGAGAGAGCGGCGAGAGAGAAGGAAGAGAGGGAACAGATGGAGGGAGAGCGCATTGCCAGGGAAAGAGCAAGAATCGCTCAGGAGAAGGAGAAATCAGAGAGAGAGAAGGCGGCGAAAGAGAGAGCAGAGAAAGAAAGATTAGAGAAGGTAAGAATGCAAAAAGAGAGGGCAGCTAAAGAAGAGAGGGAGAGAGCGGAGAAAGAGCGACTGGAGAAGGAAAGGATCGAACGAGAAAGACTCAAGAAGGAAAGACTGGAGAAAGAGAAATCGGCGAGGGAACAGTGTGAGCGACAGAAGGCTGAAAAGGAGAGGGAGGTTCGAGAGAAGGAACTGATGGAGAGGCAGAAGCTCGCCAGAGAAAAAGCTCTGCGGGAGAAGATGGAGACGGAGAAAGCGAACAAGGCCAACATCAACGGACAAGAAGTTCAGGGGAGGAAACCGAACACTTCCCATCCCAAAGCTCCACCAGCCGAGGGGAAGACAGAGAGTGTGTCCGCCCCCCGACCAGAGGAAAAGACCAGCAGGAGGGGGAAATGAAGGGCTACGATTGGCCGGAGGCTGCGTCCAAGTGAAAGTTATAAATAGTTATTTATTTCTAATTAAAGATGAATTTTAAAGTCGTTAGCTGTTTTGTTTTCTCTCTATTTTACGTTATTGTCGCCAGTGTCACGGCTGGGCGTGGTTAATCTGAAATGTGCTTTAACTCCTCCCATCTGTGAGGTCACAGCTACCAACTCATCGTGACTGAAGTGAGGTTTAAACCCCCGGAGAGTTTCCACCTGTTGTTCCTTCAACGGGTGACAGGTCACTGCTGTTGTTCCTTCAACGGGTGACAGGTCACTGCTGTTGTTCCTTCAACGGGTGACAGGTCACTGCTGTTGTTCCTTCAACGGGTGACAGGTCACTGCTGCTGAAGGAACAACGGGTAACAGGTCACTGCTGCTGAAGGAACAACGGGTGACAGGTCACTGCTGCTGAAGGAACAACGGGTAACAGGTCACTGCTGCTGAAGGAACAACGGGTGACAGGTCACTGCTGCTGAAGGAACAACGGGTAACAGGTCACTGCTGCTGAAGGAACAACGGGTGACAGGTCACTGCTGTTGTTCCTTCAACGGGTGACAGGTCACTGCTGTTGAAGGAACAACGGGTGACAGGTCACTGCTGTTGAAGGAACAACGGGTGACAGGTCACTGCTGTTGTTCCTTCAACGGGTGACAGGTCACTGCTGTTGAAGGAACAACGGGTGACAGGTCACTGCTGTTGAAGGAACAACGGGTGACAGGTCACTGCTGTTGAAGGAACAACGGGTGACAGGTCACTGCTGTTGTTCCTTCAACGGGTGACAGGTCACTGCTGTTGAAGGAACAACGGGTGACAGGTCACTGCTGTTGAAGGAACAACGGGTGACAGGTCACTGCTGTTGTTCCTTCAACGGGTGACAGGTCACTGCTGTTGTTCCTTCAACGGGTGACAGGTCACTGCTGTTGAAGGAACAACAGGTGACAGGTCACTGCTGCTGTTCCTTCAACGGGTGACAGGTCACTGCTGTTGTTCCTTCAACGGGTGACAGGTCACTGCTGTTGTTCCTTCAACGGGTGACAGGTCACTGCTGTTGAAGGAACAACGGGTGACAGGTCACTGCTGTTGTTCCTTCAACGGGTGACAGGTCACTGCTGTTGAAGGAACAACGGGTGACAGGTCACTGCTGTTGAAGGAACAACGGGTGACAGGTCACTGCTGTTGAAGGAACAACGGGTGACAGGTCACTGCTGTTGAAGGAACAACGGGTGACAGGTCACTGCTGTTGAAGGAACAACGGGTGACAGGTCACTGCTGTTGTTCCTTCAACGGGTGACAGGTCACTGCTGCTGAAGGAACAACGGGTGACAGGTCACTGCTGCTGTTCCTTCAACAGGTGACAGGTCACTGCTGTTGTTCCTTCAGTTACTGACTGAGTGAAGGTTTCAGACATCCCAACTGTCCTTTACCCTGCTTGAACCCACGACAACACACACCGACGAGACACAACACCGTAACATGTACAAAATACGGTTTTGTCAATATGGACATTTGATTCCTCATTAGAACGGGTCGAAGCTCGGCTAAAGGCCCATTACAACCACTTTCACAGTTGGCACAGATATTGTTCAGATTTTGTGATATTGATTATTAGAGGTTTTGGGCGACAACTTACTGATTTCATTAGTGAAAGTTACTCTCATATAAAAATCTCTTTAGACATATAATGTGTTCCATCTTCATTTGACCCAGTGACGTCTATTCTGATACTACAAGTGTTCCTTTTATATAACACCAAGATTATTCATATAGACCCTGTAGTTGCAGAGATATGATCCACTGATTTGGGTCATGTGATTTGAGTCCAGATGTTTGTGTTTTCATCAAGATCCATGAATTATTTGCACAAACAAATGCAAACGGGTGAAAACAGGATTGTACAGTATTAACAGTTTATATCCACTGCAGAACAGCATGGAAACCATTTAAACGTCTCTTATATACACAGAGAATCAGTGAGAACCTCTCCTCCTCCTCCTCCTCCTCCTCCAGCTCCTCCTCCTCCTCCTCCTCCTCCAGCTCCTCCCTCCTCCTCCTCCTCCTCCTCCAGCTCCTCCTCCTCCTCCTCCTCCAGCTCCTCCCTCCTCCTCCTCCTCCTCCTCCTCCTCCAGCTCCTCCTCCTCCTCCTTCCTCTGTTCAGTCCTATCTCTCTTCACCACAGTTTCCTCTTCTGTTCACTCTGACACTCAGGACTCAGGACCTCACAGCCGGGTGTTTCCCTCCTGACGTGTTTGAGGATGTGAATAAATGTTTAATACTGAGGCACTGTCACATTTTACTTCTGTTTTTATGTCTTTTTTGGTTCTTTTGAACAGAAACAATCACACAAACTAAGACTGTCCGCTTCACTTTAGAGGAAATCGATAATAGCTCAAAGAAACAAATCTGATGTCCAACCAAACTTCAGGTGTTAGATTCCTGAAGGTTCTGTCAGTCAGTCCTCTCGGTCTGTACTGAACTGGCTGTGAAAACAAAGGGAAAGAGTTTTACACAGGTTAAGGATGATGAGGAAGAGGATCATGATGAGGAAGAGGAGGCGACCAGTGTGTTTCATTTTGTCTGATTTTTGCTCTTGAACTTTTAAAACACTGAACAGGACTGAAAGAGGCAGAAAAAACTAATGTGGGAGATTCACCAGAGGAGAAAACAGGTGAGGACACACACACACACACACACACACACACACACACACACAGTGATATCAGTCCTCTGGGTCAGCGTTCAACACAGCACTGATCCTGGGTCAGACGAGACGACAAACTCCTGATTCACTTTCCCGCTGCGGCTGCCCTGAGGAACATGAAAACTGAATCCTTCACCCTGAACCTGTAACTTTACGTTGTTATAATGAAGACACGTATTTTAGAGTCTGACCCGGAAGATCTTCTCCTGCTGCTGCTTCACATGAGGAACACGACTGGAAGAGAATGTCCAGACAATGATTTACACAGTTCATGACTGAAATCATCTTCGCTGAGTCTAATATCATTAGTTGACAATTACAAAAATTAGACTTGAGTCCCTCGTCTTCATGTGAACTCAGAGAAGTCAACATCATGAACAGTGGAAAGAAGGTGAAACCCTCTTTTCCTCTGAAGCAGCTTGTGCTCTAACGTCTCTGTCACGTGTGGACGGTTTCATAACGATCAGAACATTCACCAAACAAAATGGTGTATTTCTTCTCTTCTTCCTCAAACATTCAAGTCAGCGAGCCTGAGGCTCCAGAGCTGAGGAGGGAGGAGCCAGCGGACGCCACGTCACCGGAAACCTCCACGACTGAAGAGACTCCGTCAGGTGGGTTTGCTTCCTGGTCACCTGAGGCTCCTCTGACAAATCATTATCCAGCCTGTGTGACAGCAGGAAGAAAAGAAAGGCAGGAGTCCACACACACACGAGTTCACACACACATTACATGAAGCTGTTAATGAGGCCGATGGCTGCAGGTCAGCACATGTAGCCACAGGAGCTGCTGTCACGTGATCACCTTCTACTTCTCCACCAGTCTGACCTCAGGTCGCTGCTTCCGTTGTGTCAGCTGCCTCTTAACTGACCCTGAGCCTGTGGGTCTGAATGCACACGTTACCCTGTGATCAGCTGACATGTGATGTCCTAACATTTTGTCTCGTCTGTGTCTGACCAGTCTCTGGATCTCAGGACGTGGAGTCTGAAATCCAAGGTTGGTGCTGCCCCCTGCTGCTGCACGAGCTCACTGCGCTGTCTGTACGATATGTTCTGGAGCTGCTGCGTGTTCAATATGCTCATCAATGTTTATCTGCATGTATAATTGTATATATATATAGAGTCTCTTCAGTCGTGGAGGTTTCGGTGACGTGGCGTCCGCTGGCTCCTCCCTCCTCAGCTCTGGAGCCTCAGGCTCGCTGACTTGAATGTTTGAGGAAGAAGAGAAGAAATACACCATTTTGTTTGGTGAATGTTCTGATCGTTATGAAACCGTCCACACGTGACAGAGACGTTAGAGCACAAGGCTGCTTCGAGCTGCAGAGAAAAGAGGGTTTCACCTTCTTTCCACTGTTCATGATGTTGACTTCTCTGAGTTCACATGAAGACGAGGGACTCAAGTCTAATTTTTGTAATTGTCAACTAATGAATTAGACTCAGCGAAGATGATTTCAGTCATGAACTGTGTAAATCATTGTCTGGACATTCTCTTCCAGTCGTGTTCCTCATGTGAAGCAGCAGCAGGAGAAGATCTTCCGGGTCAGACTCTAAAATACGTGTCTTCATTATAACAACGTAAAGTTACAGGTTCAGGGTGAAGGATTCAGTTTTCATGTTCCTCAGGGCAGCCGCAGCGGGAAAGTGAATCAGGAGTTTGTCGTCTCGTCTGACCCAGGATCAGTGCTGTGTTGAACGCTGACCCAGAGGACTGATATCACTGTGTGTGTGTGTGTGTGTGTGTGTGTGTGTGTGTGTGTGTGTGTGTGTGTGTGTGTGTGTGTCCTCACCTGTTTTCTCCTCTGGTGAATCTCCCACATTAGTTTTTTCTGCCTCTTTCAGTCCTGTTCAGTGTTTTAAAAGTTCAAGAGCAAAAATCAGACAAAATGAACACACTGGTCGCCTCCTCTTCCTCATCATGATCCTCTTCCTCATCATCCTTAACCTGTGTAAACTCTTTCCCTTTGTTTTCACAGCCAGTTCAGTACAGACCGAGAGGACTGACTGACAGAACCTTCAGGAATCTAACACCTGAAGTTTGGTTGGACATCAGATTTGTTTCTTTGAGCTATTATCGATTTCCTCTAAAGTGAAGCGGACAGTCTTAGTTTGTGTGATTGTTTCTGTTCAAAAGAACCAAAAAAGACATAAAAACAGAAGTAAAATGTGACAGTGCCTCAGTATTAAACATTTATTCACATCCTCAAACACGTCAGGAGGGAAACACCCGGCTGTGAGGTCCTGAGTCCTGAGTGTCAGAGTGAACAGAAGAGGAAACTGTGGTGAAGAGAGATAGGACTGAACAGAGGAAGGAGGAGGAGGAGGAGCTGGAGGAGGAGGAGGAGGAGGAGGAGGGAGGAGGAGCTGGAGGAGGAGGAGGGGAGGAGGAGGAGGAGGAGGAGGAGGAGGAGGAGCGGAGGAGGAGGAGGAGGAGGAGGAGCTGGAGGAGGAGGAGGAGGAGGAGGAGAGGTTCTCACTGATTCTCTGTGTATATAAGAGACGTTTAAATGGTTTCCATGCTGTTCTGCAGTGGATATAAACTGTTAATACTTCAAAACCTTCATGTACAATCCTGTTTTCACCCGTTTGCATTTGTTTGTGCAAATAATTCATGGATCTTGATGAAAACACAAACATCTGGACTCAAATCACATGACCCAAATCAGTGGATCATATCTCTGCAACTACAGGGTCTATATGAATAATCTTGGTGTTATATAAAAGGAACACTTGTAGTATCAGAATAGACGTCACTGGGTCAAATGAAGATGGAACACATTATATGTCTAAAGAGATTTTATATGAGAGTAACTTTCACTAATGAAATCAGTAAGTTGTCGCCCAAAACCTCTAATAATCAATATCACAAAATCTGAACAATATCTGTGCCAACTTGTGAAAGTGGTTGTAATGGGCCTTTAGCCGAGCTTCGACCCGTTCTAATGAGGAATCAAATGTCCATATTGACAAAACCGTATTTTGTACATGTTACGGTGTTGTGTCTCGTCGGTGTGTGTTGTCGTGGGTTCAAGCAGGGTAAAGGACAGTTGGGATGTCTGAAACCTTCACTCAGTCAGTAATGAAGGAACAACAGCAGTGACCTGTCACCTGTTGAAGGAACAGCAGCATGACTGTCACCGTTGTTCCTCACGCGACTGTACGTTGCCAACCTGTCACCCGTTGTTCCTTCAACAGCAGTGACCTGTCACCCGTTGTTCCTTCAACGCAGTGACCTGTCACCCGTTGTTCCTTCAACAGCAGTGACCTGTCACCCGTTGTTCCTTCAAACAAGCAGTGACTCCTGTCACCGTTGTTCCTTCAACAGCAGTGACCTGTCACCCGTTGAAGGAACAACAGCAGTGACCTGTCACCCGTTGAAGGATCAACAGCAGTGACCGTCACCCGTTGAAGGAACACCAGACCGCACGTGACCTGTCACCCGTTGAAGGAACAACAGCAGTGACCTGTCACCCGTTGAAGGAACAGCAGCAGTGACCTGTCACCGTTGTTCCTTCAACAGCAGTGACCTGTCACCCGTTGAAGGAACAACAGCAGTGACCTGTCACCGTTGAAGGAACAACAGCAGTGACCTGTCACCCGTTGTTCCTTCAACAGCAGTGACCTGTCACCCGTTGTTCCTTCAACAGCAGTGACCTGTCACCCGTTGAAGCAAACAGCAGTGACCTGTCACCCGTTGAGGACTTAACAGCAGTGACCTGTCACCCGTTGTTCTTCAACAGCAGTGACCTGTCACCCGTTGTTCTTCAACAGCAGTGACCTGTCACCCGTTGAAGGAACAAAGCAGTGACCTGTCACCCGTTGACACAACAGCAGTGACCTGTCACCGTTGTTCCTTCAACAGCAGTGACCTGTCACCCGTTGCAAGAACAACAGCAGTGACCTGTCACCCGTTGTTCCTTCAGCAGCAGTGACCTGTACCCGTTGTTCCTTCAGCAGCAGTGACTGTCACCCGTTGTT